>JAAEAF010002350.1:0-135567 GCA_011037195.1 Triatoma infestans
AAAAAAAAAAAAAAAAAAAAAAGATCACTTAATAAAAGAAATAATAGAAATATCTTTATGGAATAATAAGTATGGACTTCCTATCATATGATCTAGTCTAGAATATATAATATCATTATAGATATTAATATTACTCAATAAGAAATTTAAAAAAAAATATATAAATTTATAAATGTGTGAAATGTTTATTCATGTATAAGTTTGTTTAGTAATTATATAAAATATTTATACGCTATTGATAATGCAATAACTATAAATGCAATATTCATTATAAAATACATTAGATAGCTGGGGTATAATAATTTGCATATAAGTATTTATCGAATAAAATGAAATATTTTTACAAAATGTAATTACACAAGCTGCTACAACATCAGTTATGAAAAGGAAGTATAGCAATCGTTTCTCAGTTTTAAAAATTGTTTTCACCAGCAATATGTCGCCCAATAGACATAAAATTACTATTGTAAAAGAGTAAGAGGTTTATTAGGCAAACCCTTTAGTTATCTTAGCTGGTGTGAAATTATATCTATTTTAATTGAAGAAAATTATGAGAAAAATGCGAGCTATTTGACAAAAAGGGTAACTCAGGTAGAAGTGTACAGTTACAGGAAGAACAGGAAGAGTTCATGAACCTTGTTAGCATTGTCTACCCCTTCTCACAGGGGAAGATTTGAACGAACAATTAGAAGGCATTTTTTAAACACAGTCTGAAACAGTCATTCTACCAGAACACCTGCATCAGGAATCGCTCTCTTAAACTCAGTGCCAGTGATAGAGATTAACATTTATTTTAGATTAACAATTGATTTATTAAGCATATAATTGTGATATTGTAAAGTAATTTAAATCTCTTTAAAGATAATATTATATTTAATTTTATCTACCAGTGTTTTCTTAATTATTTCTTATTACTTCTCTTCTCTTTGAACATACACACAAGCCCTTTACTAAACCGCTCACGCCACAATCTACTACACTACAATACATCACACAAACTACACACTACAAACACACACTACAAACTACACTACAAATACATTTCACTGGTGATAAAAATGTTCAGTATATGTTTATTGAATTTATCGGATAAGGAAAACAAATTTACGAAATTAAGGTGATGTTGAATGCGGTTGGAAACTCCATTCTAAGTATGTGAACCTATGACTTTAAAGTTCTTATTTCCGGTTAAAGTACTAACTACTGGTTTACTCTCTCATCCCCTCCTTTTTCACTCTCTTCTCATTATCTGTTCAACTTTAGCGATTTTCCATTCGAATCAAATCTGACAGTGGTGATGGTGGATTGATGGTGTGTGAAGGAGACCAGTCCACTTTTTAAACGGTTAAAACTTATCGCTTCAGCTCACTCTGTCGTGGCAAATGGCAAGGAATAGGAATTTATTTTATTTCTTACATTATCTGAAAAGAGAAGAGAATTGGAAAAGAAACTGTAATCTTATCAAGATTGTGACAGGCCAGTAATACTGACTTCTGTTACTTTTAAACCACTACAAAAATCCAACCTTATTTAATGGTGAGAATGATCCCATACATCAATAACATTATCAAATTACCTTTAACGCAGAAAGCATGAAGGGCCAAGGCTTACAAGACCTCAATTTTTATTGGGAAATGTGTGGTAAGCTCGCCGCGGTTCCCCTAGCCGTTTAGTTCTGGCCTAGGTTTGCTACCTACCTACCTATGTTAACTACCAATTGTAGAGTCCCACTTTTTCTCACAATACTAGGTCAACAACTTCTTTGCCTTCCCGGGAAGACAAAACCCTGAATTCTCACACTAAAGACGAGTGCACTACCACCAAGACCAACACATATGGGCTAAGTAGATTTTGGATAGTGATTTATCCAAAAAAAAATATTATTGGGTACATGTCAAATGGACAGAATTGATTTAAGATAAAAAGCAAATTCGTGCGATTTTCTTATTCGAGTATAAAGTAGGATTTTAGTGGCATGCTCACAAAGCTATTGCCTAGGAACTGCTAACGAACGTACAGTGCAATGGTGTTTCAAGAAGTTTTGCAAAGGAGACAAGAATCTTGAAGAAGAGAAAAGGTAGTGGCTGGCCATCAGAAGTTGATAACGCCCAATTGAGGGCAATCATGGGCTGTATTTGTAAACAGGTATTTTGGAAACAGGTGGATGACGGACCATGGGTTGTCACTGGCGGTGGCAAAAACAGAGGTCGTAGTCCTTACGAAGCGGCGGATTCCCGGCTCGCTGCACCTCCGTGTTGGGGAGGAGGTAGTGGAGGCGAGAGGCTCTGTCACGTACTTAGGGATCGAGATAGATAGGAGGCTGGGCTTTGGAGAACACGTCAGGCGGGCGGCGGACAGGGCGGCGAGAACTGTCGCCTCCCTAGGCCGCCTGATGGCTAACGTGGGGGGCCCGCGGGCAAGTACGCGTAGGGTGTTGATGGGAGTGGCGCACTCCATCCTCCTCTATAGCGCCGAAGTGTGGGCGGATGCCTTGGGGAGGGAGGCCCACAGAAGAAGGCTTGCCCGGGTACAGCGGTTGGGCGCGCTGCGGATTGCCTCGGCCTACCGGACTGTGTCGGAGCCAGCAGTATTGGTGATAGCCGGGGTAATCCCAATCGCGTTGCTGGCGCGGGAGAAAAAAAGGATATATGAGAGGAGGGTGGAGGGCGCCGGGAGAGCCGCTGCGCGGGAAGAAAGGCGACGCACCCTTAGGATGTGGCAGGCGCTATGGGAGGGGGACTCGAGGGGCCGTTGGACGGCCCGACTCATTGGAGATGTGGAGAGGTGGGTCGGGAGGCCGCATGGGGAGGTGGAATTTTATATTACTCAGCTCCTCAGCGGCCACGGATGCTTCGGGTCCTACCTCCACAGGATGAGGATCCGGGAATCGGGTGATTGCCTCTACGGATGCGGGATAAGTGATGACGCCTGCCACACCTTCTTCGGGTGTGGGAGGTGGGAGAGAGATAGGGTTGCCTTGGAAGAAAGGTGGGTCGGCTGACCCCTGACAATGTAGTCGGGGCAATGCTGACGAGCGAGGTGACCTGGGGGCTGGTCGCGGCATTTGCCAGGGAGGTCCTCCGTCAGAAGAGGATCGACCTGGCTCGGAGCTAGGCCTATTTTTTTTTTTTTTAGAACAGGAGGAGCCCCTTAATGGGCAAGTTTTAGGCCTAGTTCTGATGAAGTGCCGTGACCGGTGAATCCAGGCTAGTGCCCGGAGGAGGGAGGAGCTGACGCTTCCTCAAAAAAAAAAAAAAAAAAAAATGGGCTATTTGGTGGTGTAATCCACTATAGCTTTATCACTCCCAGCGAAACATTACATCTGTGAAATGTGCCCAGCAAATCGTGAGGTTCACCGAAAAACTGCAACTACTGCAGCTGGCATTGTCAATAGAAAGTGCCTAATTCTTCTCCACGTCAACGCCCGAAAGTTGAATGAATTGGGCTACATAGCCATATTCACCTGATCACTTCGCCAAGCGACATCACATTTCCCGAAAAAAAAAGAAAGAAATTCAAGGAAAAGCCTTCCACAACCAGCAGGATGCAGAAAATCCATTCCAAGAATCCGGAAGTATGAATGTTTAAACGAAACAGGATTAAACTGGCTTATTTCTCGTTGGCAAAAATGTGTTGGATTTTGTAGTGCTATCTATTTTGATTAATGTTTGAGCCTAGTTATAATGATTTAAAATTCGCGGTCTGAAACTGCAGTTACTTCAACCATCAAATAGTTTATACATATTTTAAGATTTTTTTATTTTGATCCAAACAATACATTGGTCTGTAATATGTAAATATTCATGCATTCCTTCTTTTTTTTTTGAGGGAAAAAAATATATATCAATGGTTCCTTATGTAAAGTAAAATAAAATGCCAAGCAAAAATAAAATAAAATAAAAAAAAGAATTTCCATATAGACTTAACTAAATTTATTAATTCCAGATATATTGACATCTTAAACTTTCCAATTTTATTATGCTTTCTAGAAATACCGTTAACATTTCATTTTTATTTCAATGAATATATATATTTTGGTTTAATTTATTATTAAAATGTTATCGTCATTTTGAACACCTACACGCACATGCGTTTTTGCATATTTAGCTAAATTGTTGTTCGAGAATAGCTATAAAGAAAACTTTATTACTTTAAAAAGATTGGCTAAAATTTCAATTTTTACATTCTCATTTGTCCTTAATGTTTATATTATTATTATTGATCACAAAACTGTGTTATATAATTTACCTAAAAATGCCTTTATGCCTGTGTTTTTTGTTTGTTAACGCTTATTGCGTTTAAAAAAATCTTGAAAGAAAAACGCACACACGATTATCTCTTATTACGTCCTTAAAATCAAGTGTATAAATTTCATATTGGAATTTTTAAACGAGATATAAATACCCCTCAGTGCACGGTAATATGTGGGCCTACAGAAGTAATAGGGTGTGGGCGGTGGCTTAGTCCCTCCTTATAGACGAGTATTAATAATAATAATTAATGTAGTAAATGTCCTCACACGTTAGTCTAGTGGCTAGCATACTTGCCTTTGCCGTGAGGGCAAAGTCGGTATTAACCCAGCATCGTGATGAAAAGTGGGAAGCTACATGTTCTTGTGAGAGACTGGGAGAAGGCGGAACTGTTCCCGAAGGCAAATCAAACTAACTCCCGCTCACCTAAAAGATCCTGCTCCCACCTTACTATCGTTCCTGCTAACCTCGACCACCACGAAACCTTTCCTCAGCACGTGAGTGCAGAACAAACTCTGCCGATTCCATGGTACCATTATGTAGAGAGAACAAGTCTCCTACTTCAAGGCCTAGAATGGTCACTGGCCCGGCCTTGGACAGGCAAGCCTGTCCATAGAGCCTACGGCTTTGAAACATCCTCCTGACAAGGCCGGGACTTACCTTGCCATTCAGATGAAGCGGGTATTCCATACCCAAAGTGGGAAGCTACAGTTAGTAGCGCCCTGGGTAACGAACTAAACGGCGTGGGAACTGCGGCGAGCGTACCACTCGCCCCCTATTCAAATCGCCGTCTGGCAAGCCTTGCTCTCATGGGCCGTTGCGCCATTGAAAAAAAATGTAGTAAATAATTAATAGTAGTGAGTAAATAATTAGTATAGTAATAATTAGTGAGTAAAGGTTAATTACTAACTCCTGGAATATTCTTTCTTCCCCACTCTTGCTATCTCTTCACTCTTCTCTGTTCACTTTATTTAGTAAAGTTTAACGTCTTTCCCTTTCGAATCAGATCTGACATTGGACACATATTGAAGGTAATATCCTCCAATTAAACGGTTAACTTCTATTGTTTCAATCCTCATCGTGGCGAATGACAAGAAATGGACATTATAATATCTGAAAAGAAATGGAATTGAAAAAGAAAGGATACCTTTTATATTATTAATATGGTGACAAGTCAGCAATACTGACTTCTATTACTGTCCTAAAAAACCATTTCATACGTATATCTGGTAGACACGCCATGTAATTCTGGCCTTCCTACTTAGGTTCACTACAGCTGTAGCTCTCCATTTTTTTTTATCACGATCACGTCTTTGCTTGACGGGAATCGAACTTTCAATTAGTAATGCCAAGGGCAGTACCTATCAATAGACAAACGTTCAAAGACGGAGTAAAAATTAAACATTAGTTACCAGAATCATCCTTATTATTCATGTATAATTTTTGGAACAAATGGAAGCGCTCTGGACTAGCAACGCTCAGTCCAGTGATCGGCAGTGTTTTTTGTAATGAGAGTATACTGTGCAGAGGCCGGGTAGTACACTGAGTAGGCTCTGAACTCTAGGGGAAGCTACATGGGATCGGAGGAGCTTTAGAATAAGATAATGTATAATTTAAATTTTGACAAAAATTTAAAAATTCTGTATATATAATTTCACCAAAATTATCACTCGTGCTACCTTCATTTCATTTCACCTCCTTATATTATATTAATAAAAATGTGGATATAAATTGTTAATATTGAATAAGTGAATAATTATTATTGATATAAATTTAGTAAATGATATATGTGCTGAATAATATAAGACCCTATGTTCTTCGTCTTTGTGAACTCAGCTAGATATTGCTGTGGATTCAGATTCTTATCTATTCATCAACTTCAATTAAAGAGAAATTCAAATTTTTAATGAGATATCAATTATTTATAACCAATTTTTCACTGTATGAAAATAATGTTTTTTATTTAAACTAATTCACGGACAATAAATTTCTCAATTTTAATTTGATTACATAATTAATCATAACCAATAAACCCATAACTTATTAAAACTTCCAGTAGATTGTGCTTTTTCATTGTTTAGATAATTTCTCACAAATTGATGGAGTTGGGAAGTTATAATTCTATTATAGAACAAATAATAATAATTAATTGAAAGAGAAAGAAAAACAATACCCTAATGTTGTGGTTGTGTGCAAATGATTAATTGTTTAAATCCATTAGTTGTTTTCAGAGGGAGGGAGAGAGAGAGAAGTTCCAAGTTTTAAAAGAACTAGTTTCCGTACAAACTAAACTATACTACTAATAAAGCAACTTCTTCACAACTAGTTAATCAACAGTTCTCTATTTTATTTTAGTTCACTGTACAAACTTTCAGTTTCTAAATTGTTACTATGATCTAGATGTTCTAACTGTTGTTAAAGTTAAAAGTAGCACGGTTTTGAACAATTAAATTTAATATAGTGACCTACAAACTATCATTTTCTTTATTTTCCAGCCACCAACTTTTGCCATGCTGTTCGATTCCAGGACTTTTCTATCGAGCCCAAAGATCCTTTCTTTCCAATTCTCCTGTTGTGAAAAATTTATCTTTAAATGTTAGGCCATTGCCTGAAAAAAAAAAAAAAATGATAGCCAGAAAGCTATGGGAGAGTTAGTCTGATGAGTCAACTGTGTCACCTGAGCGGATTATCGTAACCAAGTCTTTCTTCATTTACGCTAACTATCGTAAAATTAAAACAAAGTCCAATGCAACCAATTCTCTCCACACATATAACAGCCACAGTAAACAGCATCGTCGTGCTTCCAAGTTTGCATTTCAACTACGCATTAGACTTCTTGCAATTGGTGAATGAACTTAAATATGTACAGCCAGTCTACCACATTAGAAGCTCCCCATCTAGAGATAGAAGAAATTAGCTTAAGAATAGTGTCGCCAGATTCACTGTTAAGCAGCTAACAAGTTCAAGATCAAGACCTTGAAAGCTACCCTGAGCTACTTGCCACATAAGCAGACGTTTTAACTCGAGTTCTTTCCCAGCCACATGGTTCTCGAATCGACCAATATCAGCCAAAGCTACCTTTCTATAGCTCGACAACTTAGTTGTGACACCTAAACGGCTATTAAGCAGCGTCCATTGTTAAAACTTTTTAGTAGCTATGACATCATTTAACTCCGCCCACAGGTTTCACAAATAAGTTGCCGAGTTATACATCACAATACTAACATCATCACTCTTCCCTCGATCACTCTCCCATTTATATCTTCATCTCTCTTCTACACACCGTATCGTTGAATATAAACTGTGTTAAAGTTCAGCTGTCAGTCAGTTTGTGTGAGTGTCATCAATTCATCATTCACCTAATACCTCCCATCATTCTGCTACCATAACAGTGCGCTCTCGAATTGTGATTTAGAATAATCTATGATGATCGTATGACTGTTACGAGCCCACATCCTTGAAACAACATCAAATTTAATTTTTTTTTTTTTTAAATTATGCTGTTTTCTCCCTCGCTCTCAACACACACACACACACACACACACACTCATTGCATACTGAAGCACTGAAGATAGTGTTAGAACTGGGAACAACAACAGCGGTCACTTATGAGAAATGTAGGCTTCCGGAAATATTGCTTTACCTGAAGATGGAAAGAGAACAGATTTAAGAATCATAAGACAAACTGACCACGTGGTTTTTTTTAGGATATGGCCGAATCAAATCTTATCTCTACATGTAACATGATATACTTTCAGATCATTCATCGAATCATGCCTTGATCATGCGCTAAGTATTAAACCAGAGATTCTGTCTGAACATCAAATCAAGTTTTATTGATTTGTGTCTCGAGTTTCTAACCATTTCTAAATAGACCTTATTTAAAATCATTGCTGTTAATAAAAGTTATCATCATTTAGTTAATTGTTTCAGTCAAATCTTAAGTATTGACTTAATCAGACCAATCAGCAAAACTTTGCAAGGGCACAGGAAATCTTCATAGCACAGGAATCATTTATTTTTTTTTTCAAAAATCTGCTCAGTTACATTTTAGTATTGTTACATACTAACGGTGGGCGTACGAACAACTCTAAACCTAATTAAATTCAATTTATTAATTATAATTTAATTAAATATAAATTAATAAAAAAAGTCATAAATTAATATAAATTTATTAAGAAAAATTAAATAAAATTAAATTAAATAATTTAAAATTTCATTAAAATTTAATTGATATTAAATTTTGAATGTGATTGGTGATGTTGTGTTGTAGAGTTAGTAGATTGTGGCGTGAGCGGTTTTATAAAAGGGCTTGTAAGTATATATGTTTAAGAGAGTGAAGTATTAGAAAATAATCAAGAAAGCACCACTGTTTTTAAAATAAATGTATTATTCTCTAAGCAAATTTAAGTACATTACAATATCACAACTGTATCTTAATAAAATGATGTTTATCTGGAATAAAGGCAAATCTCGCAAGTGTTTAAGAGAGCGATTCCTGAAGCCAGTGTTCTGGCTTTGAAAGCAGGATGCAGACTGTCTACAACCAACTGTCCTTTGAAGGAATGTCTTCTGATTGTTCGTTCAATTCCTCCCCTGTGAGAAGAAGGGGGCAGAACAATGCCATCAAGCACTTTTCCAGTAACTATACTTTCCTACCTGGATTACCCTTTTTGCGAAGGAGCTTGTATTTTCTCATAATTTTGATTATTTTCTTTAAATAAAATAGATATACTTTCTTGCATCCATCACACAAGTCTCAGTTTCGGTTACTCTCGGACCTGCTTCAGATTTGGAATTATTTTCATATTGCTTAATATTATAAATTTGCTATAACTACTTTAAATAGCATTTTGATGGAAAGGTTGCACCTGCATCATACAGGAATCCCGCCAAAAATCACTTTTCCTGGAAAGATATTTCAAATAAAAGAGATAGGCCTTAATGAATGTGTGTTAGTATGTGAAGTTTATAGAAAAATTATTGGAGTCTTTTGATGGAGTTTGTCTGAAACTTTGGTGTCAGATGCGGAGGTGATACCTAAACGGTACATCAAGTATGAGCTCCTGCGAATTTTTTTTTTTTTTTTTTTTTGAAATATTTTGTTAATATACATTCTTTTGCGCATGCCCACATTGAATATTCGCTAAAAACGTTTTTTTTTTTCTCGTATTCAATATACCTCAAAACACATATTACCGGTAAAAAAAGAAAATCAATTACAAAAAAAATGCGGCATAAATACTGTACTTTCTTTTTACTGCATTAAAGAGAAAGCTAAAAAGGCCTTAGAGGGGAGAAAATTGCATAACTAAAGAAATTTGCAGATTAAGACACCGTTCTTCTATAAGATAATTGTTTTTTTTTTTTGCTTTATTGCATTTAGAGGTCACAAGCTCACAACACGTAATATAGCATTTGAAAAGACAATTAGTAAATAAAGTACTAATTAGTGACAAGGTGTTACAATGTCAAAATGAAGTAATTAAGGATGAATAATAAAGACAGTAGCCAATGTTTTGCAATGTTCATTGTTAGATTTAACAACAATATAAAGGTGAACTATCAGGTGATCAGGTGATTATTTATATCATATAACAGGATCCCTACACAGAAGAATATATATATATAATATATATTAGTAATGCATTGAAGTAATAGTATTAAACGTATTTAACGTAGTTATAAGATGTGTCAACCATAGAAGTGGTGGTAAGTTGCCAACGAGGCGGAAATACTTTGTTAAGGATTTATTAGTCATGCTTATTATTTTATTACTTCAAGTAGAAATAAAGTCCATACAATTGTAATAAGTAAGTTTCTTTATTTTTACAAACAGTTTAATGAAAATAACAAAACTTATTGTTTGGGTTAGTTCTTCTTACTTTTTTATGTTGTTAATTTGTGAATGAAACTGTTAATAATGACTAAGAAATGTTTATTTAAATTAAAGAGCATAAATTAATAATTCACTATTAACGAAACTAATTATAATTTCCGCAATGCATAAAAAAAAGTCAACCATGCTTTAATGTAGGTAGCCTCTGTTGGAGAAATCGTCATTAGCGTCATTAGCAATACAAACATTAAGCGTTTAGCACATTAAGTAGTTATTTCTAGCGATCTTTAACCTACTTTACCACCTTATAATGGATGTGAGAACGAGAGAGAATTAGAGTGATTGGGTTTTAGAGAAATAAACTAGAATTTATGCTGAACACTCTATAATGAGAGAAACGCACAAACTGCATGGATTTTACTAGTATATAGAACTTAGCGAGAGATGTATAAAGGGCTGAAGTGGTGAGAAGCTAGTAAAAGGTTAATGACTGGTCGTTAACTCGTCTTAAACTCTTCTCTTGTAGGACTAGCTCGGTTGTATATATATATATATAGAATCTCCCACCCTTTTTAGGTGCCTGTACATATCGATACATATATAAAGTCGATAGTAAAAAGCGTTCGATATATCGATAGTAAAAAAGGTTTCTTTCTTTTTTTTCTCCCACTGCTATAAATAAAAACGACAGTATTAAATTTAAGGATAACAAGTTGTGATTCACAATAAGAATGTTATTATCTTAAATCAAAATGAAAATACTGTTATTTTTCAGAGAAATCTTATCTGTTCCCGCTCCTCCCCCCCTCCCTGTTAGTTTATATTATTAGTGTTGATTTTATTTTTAAAAAAATGTTTATAGTTATAAATAATGGAACAAGAAAGAGAGAGACATTGATATTTACTGGTCAGTTCCTGCTATGAGTCATTCAATGTTATAGTAACTCAGCTGTTCATTTTAGGAGTGGGGGCATTCTACGTTCTCTCTAGCAGGTTGCTAGTGTGTCACTTATATCACAATGCTTACATAAATTTCCTCATCAGAAGATTCTATATACATTTATTCCATCCTCAACTGTAATGGAATAAACTAGCTTTTCAAAATAGACTTCACTTCCGGAATGTTTGTTTCATCGCAACTTATGTAAAACTTTTATAACATTAACTGCTCTTGAAACTTTTTATTTCCTTTTCCTCGTAACTATTTCTCTAAGAGGAAATAAATAATAATTAAATTAAGAGCCATATTTAATAGCATGCATAAATTCTGCCAAATATAATCATTTAGGCTCCCCACGGCCATTCGCATGAAAAGTTATAAAAGTTTCCGGGTTCAGACCGCATCAGACATGTCGGGTTTGCTAATCCGACATTTCGTCCATATTGCGGTGGGCTTCTTCAGGGTCATTTCGCTTTGAGGCTAATGGTGCATTGAAAGCACCGCAATACCTCCTCTTATATTAGCAAGAGAAAGTAATAAAGAAAAAAAGAAATCCGATGTGATACACTCTTTACACCTTTCGTACAAATCTTTGGAGCCATTTTTGAGAAAATTGGACCAAAATGAAAAATCCACAGTCAGTGTAAATGATACTTCCGGTTAACCGGATTTTGACAGATAACTTACTGTCGCATACAGAAACACACGCGCACACACTTTACTACTAATCACTTTTTCGGTTTTTCAGGACTGAAAAATTGACTTCCGGTGAAAACTCGATATGAAAATTTAACACGATTACAATACATTTTCTTATTAGGAGTAAGAGAATGTAATAATGAACAAATTGCAAATACTGAGAATGTATTTTAATTCAAGTCAAATAATCTCTCTTTAAAAACCGGCTCTCTTTAGTATTGCTGCAAAATCCTATTGGTTATCTAGGATCGTATTTTGCAATAAGTTTTATTTTCGCCTAGTTTTGCCACTAGATCTCGGGCTGTGTAGTGTTGAATGTTATTACTTTACGTCAATTGTGAGAAAAAGTGAGTATTCTCTTGCTTTTGATTAAAAGTGCTTTTGCATTAATACTTTCATATTATTACAAGGTTGCAGAAATAAACATCATTTCTTCTCATGTTTAAAAAAAAAACGACTCAAACATTGGAAAATCCATTCGCAATAAGAAGCATTTCCAACTATTCTTCTACGTCCAACTAAAATAGAAATTTTACTAGAAATCTGATGCAACCACTCATCCAGAACTCACCAAAAAATCAATTTTTATAGTGAAATGTTTCAAATTAAATTGATATGCCAAATATGTGAAGAATGTTTGATGCAAAATTTAAAGAAAGAAAAGAAAAAAAAAACCATGGTTACTATGAAAATGTCAAAGTATTGAAAATGTTTTATGGTTTTTGTTTCGCAAATGAAGAAATAACACAATTTAAAATTATACACACCAATAATTTATAAACCAACAAATAAAAATATCTGATTATAAATTAATCATAAAATATTATTATATATACATTATAATTAATATTATTAAAATATTAGGCCAGTTAAAAAAAAGATCAAATAATAATTAATTCAAACACATAATATATGATTTTTGTAATAATAACAGTTTGAAGGGAAGGGAATAGCTATTTGGTTAGCGTACTGGACTCCCACGCGGAAGACCCGGGTTCGAGTCCAGCTAAGCTACCCTTAGATTTTTTCTTCCTAGGAGTTTCTACAGATCACTGTCCGGTGATGGACATTCATTCCCGTGCAACCCTTTTTCCTTGAAGTACTTGGGGGGATCTTTTTAGATCGTACCTACTACCCTCTTGTGCTTAACCGGTCCCACGTTGCAAGCAACGGGATCGTTTAACAAGAGAGGGATATCACCACCATGGAAAGGCGGTTAGTGCAATACCTAACTAAAGCAAATGCGCTTCCAGCTACGGGCTGGCACCGGGGTTTATTTTATATTGCGAGTCTCCTCCCTTTCAACTCATGACCGAAGCCATTGGAGTTGTTGGCTAAACCACGGCCACTACGAATCCTACCTCAATTGCAAGTAATTGGCTCGGAAAGTAGCTTGCGCCCGTAGTTCAGTATTTCAACTCTAACGAGCTGGGGTGACTGATCGCACGCCCGATGGATTCCATCACTGATGGAGAGTCCATCTACTGATTCCTGTCTATTGCCTCAAGTACAGGGGTTGTAGTAACCCAGGAGTTACAGCAACCCTGCAAGGGGAAAGGATCAGAATGGGTTGGGGGGAAGGAATCCCCAACCTGGAGAGCCCGAAGGGTGGGCGATGGAGGCGCCGTAGAGCAACACCAAATCTGGTGATAGACAGTGTAGTCTATAATGAGAGAACGCTGTCCGGAGACGGGCAGCGCACTGAAAACGCTCTTGGCGCCAATACCAATAAATGTTAACACGCCTTAAATTAAAAAAAAAGTAATAAGAGTTTGAATTCAAAATTGGATATAAAGATAACCTCCATCACCCTCAAAAAAAAAAAAGAAAAAAAAAAGATGACTGGTCCGACTGTCTTCGTAAACGTCCGGCACTCTTTCGAGATTGAAAAGTTCCATTTCCCCCCACTCTAAAAAATGAAAGTGTCGTTACGTTATATTCAGATTACTAACCTTTCATAAAACATTTTCAATGTTAAAAATTATTGGTACCGCTTAAGAGAAAACAAAAAAAAACTCAATAGAGTTTTAAGTTTTGACGTATGTTTTTATGTCGGATCGGAGTGATATCCAAACGGAATATCAAGTAGGCGGTTCCTACAATGTTTCGAGATATTTTTTGAGTATTTGTAATATTTTTGATTATATAAGCACCACACACACATACATGTATAGCATATAGACTTCGCTAAAAACATTTTTACGAATTCTGGGGATCTCTAAGCACGCATTTCTTACGAAATCCCAATTTCTTCGTAAATTTAACACGATTGCAGTACTAATTCGGAGAAAATAGAATATTTTTGCAAGATGATGATAGAATTGACGGTTTTACTGTACAAAATTTAAATTATGCCGCCAATGTTCTGGGAAAAGCAAAATAACTTTTTGTGGAATTTTAATTTGTCACAAAATGTACGAAATAGCCAGACTGACAGTGTTGTTTCCTTTATTTATTAGATTCTATTTATATTTTATATATATATATATACTTTATTTAAACTCGTTTATTTAAAAATAATCAATATTGACTTTTGTACAAATAAATCTTTGCTTTACTTGTATATAATATATATATATATATTTTTTTCCATCTCAGCACATAACTGATATCGGATTTCACTAAATCCTGTCCTAAATAAATACAAATGTCTGCTAATTCCTAAATAAATAAAGACGTCTGCTAATTTATAGCGCTTGTTATTTTTTTTTTTATATGTCTTCCAGCAATATATATGTTTTCTAACATTTTTTTTAATCTTTAGTTTTATTCTACACTAAGTTTTTTTCTGCACTTGGCTTAAAAAATAAAATAAAAAATCTGGAGTGAAACACTCACTTGAATTTTGCTTATAGCAATAGTACAGTATATGTAATAGTGAAATTGTCTTTAAAATTGCTATGGTTACAAACTATTATAGGAGCTTGCCTAAAAAAAAGTTAGTATTTTGGGGGTATCACTAACTAAGCGCACTCTGTCGCAACTTAAACTTGTAGCGGCTGTTTATATTTTTAACCTAATTGATACATGCAGTGAGTATTCCATGCTTAAAGAAAATCATTGTAGCCACTTTCGAAGAAATCCCCCCCCCAAAAAAATCAGATACCTAATCCGTAAAGTACACTTCCGGTTTATTGATTTTCTTCAAATTTGGAATTTTCTCAACGCTTCTATTGGCTCTTCTCAGGAGCTCTAGGGGCGGTGCAGGGGGAGAGGGGCCTGGGGGTTGGGGAGAGGTTATCTTCATCTTTTGGCACCCTTACATGGCACCTCCCTAGAGATGGCATGATTAAGAAATACAGCTTCATTAAAAATTTCTCTCTGAAGTTGGGCACCAAAAGTGGGTGGAGCGAAGGATCCGCTCTGTTGGGCATTAAGGAACATGCCATTAAATGGTATACTGATAGTATAAGACCCTCGAAGGGACTGGAGCGGGCGTGGTTGGTGCAAGGATCAAACACTCGGAACCCATGGGTAAGTTTCCCAGCACCTTCCAGGAGGAGATACACGCTATTGGAAGATACGTACAATTTAACCTCGATAGGGGATATAGGAACCAGGAGATCCTTTCCGATAGTCAAGCAGCCATTAAAGCACTGAGTGCATCAGTTATCAGCTCTAAAATGGTCTGGGGGGGGGGGAATGCCTAGGTAAACTTAATAACATAGTCAGGAAGAATAAAGTTACTCTTTGGTGTGTGCCGGGGCATGTTGGCATTGAAGGGAATGAGATGGCCGACACCCTGGCCAAGCTAGGCGCTACGACCCCGCTTCTAAGGCCGGAACCTTTTTGTGGGGTAAGCGACCAGTTTCTGTTGGAGGAACTTAGGAAGGAGGGAAGAGACGAGGAGATCTCAACTCTGGTACTCCTTTCCCGGTTTGCGGCAGGCCAAGATCTGCCTGGGAAATTATAACCAACGGAGATCGGAGGCCTGCATCGGATTGAGCAAGAACTAGCTCCGCGTTCTTATGGGTTTCCTCACGGGGCATTGCCGACTTAGAGGACACCTGGTGGAGCTGGGTTTGGAAAGTGACAGCTCATGCAGATTCTGTGGGGGAGTTGGAGGAAACTCCATTACATCTCCTAACAGACTGCGAGGCTACCACTGAGAGAAGATTCAAGAACCTGGGTAGCTACCAGGTGGAGGATGGGGATATACCCTCTCTAGAGCCTGTCAGGGTGTTGGGATTCCTCAGGGATCTCAACCTGATGGAGGTTTTGTAGAACGCACGCTCAAAGGACATCTGTTCTAGTACTGTGGGCAAACAGCCTGCGGCACCAGGGGGATAGCACAATAGATCGAAAGGTCGCAGTGCATTGCCCCCCCCTTCAAAAAAACAAAAAAAACGCTTCTACTGTACTACTCGTAGTGTTTACCAAGTTTCCCCATGTTTACCTTCACAGAGGAAAGGTCTCCTACCTAGGGTGCGTCATCAGGTTGTAAAACTGTATATTATACTAAAGTGGATTACTTTAAAGGAAAGCATAACGCTAATGTTCCCCCAAGAATTATCAAAAAAAATTAAATTTTTACATTGAAAATGTTTTAAATAAATGTGATAGTTGTGTTTAGTTTACGAGGTTTAAAACAGTTTTCGAGAGAAAAGGTGATAAACGAAAAAAACCCATTTTGTGAAGTCACTCATTTTCCGTTTCATGGATTTTGTCCGAAATTTTCTTGTCAAATTTTGATTGGTGGTTACACAAAACGGAATAACAAGTTTGCGCTTCTTGCGATAATTTCGTTTTTGAGATATATTGTTCATACATACTCGTACACACACTAGAAACATTTTTTTCGTTCTCAGCGGACCTCTAAACGTGTATTTCTGGTAAAAACTCGATAATTTGATACGATCCCAATACTTCCCTTCCTCTTTTCCAGGAGTAAGAGAAAATATAGGATGTCTCAAAAACATTTGCTGCCAGTGAGAAGTCAGTATCAAGCTGCTTAATACGTATCAATTGTTGTCCCTAAGTAGTAAGAGGGTGAGAGAGTAATGACTTAAGAGTGTTCTCTTTTCTGTGATAAATCACTCTTATTGATAGTTTAGATACAAATCCATAGCACCTTTTAGATTGGACCCATTGTTACAAGTTTTTATGAAGTATTTACTCGTTTCCCTTATTCCACAATATCTGCAGAAGTAGGAGCCATTATTCCAGAGCTTTCTTTTACACCTAATGGTTGTCATCACCAACTTCCTGTCCTTTTTTTTTCCTTTCCGCCTCCTTACTTTCCCAACCTCAACATTTTCTTTTGTCTTCAGAGTAACCCTATTGTACGAGATTGTGACTATTAAAAAAATGTTTGATGGCGAGAAGTGATTAGAAAATTGTCAGTTGTAAAAATGTTTTATTTTATTTTAATATTTCAACGACCTGTACACAGTTGTACATGTGTGCTTTACGTTTCTTTCCCGGCCCGTATAATTTCAGTCGTTTAGTAATAGGATAAAAGCTAGGAGAGATGACGCACATTTCAAAGTTGTGCCCTGTATCAAAATATAGGAGATATATTAAACAGATAATGCTTATAAAATATATGTCAAAACTACTGTTATTTTTCAAAATAAAGACATTCTCATTTATTCCCAGAAACAAAATACAAATACACTACATTGGCCGTCTATCCTGCTATGGTAGGATAGATGACGCACCATAGGTAGGAGTCCTTTCCTCTGTAAAGGTAACATGGTTGATCGACATGAAACTTGGTAAACACTATGTCTATGAGTCCAATTTTAACACAGCAGGAAATCTTTCATTTCATTTGCAATTAATGTAGTATATATAAAAAAAAAAAAAATTTACTAAGCGTTATGAAAATTCAGGTATTCACCAGATATAGCTGAAGCGTATAGATGTTCTTAGAACACAGAAGAACACACAAAATAATTGAAGAAGTTTGCAATACGTTCGCTTCTGATCTCTCTACTCCTGGACTAACTACCATGACGCCACGTGTTGGCAAACAAGAGAAGTAAAGCCTGTGTCTTCTCTCCTACCTCCGTCATCTCTCCTAGCTCAACCCTAGGTATAATAGAGCTAGCTAATCTATGTCCGCGAGAACAGGATGAACTTGCAACAAAATAGATCAAATCGATTCCCTGTACTGCTGTCAGTAGTAGCGCCGGAAGGATGCGTATATATCTAACTTCTTACCATCATCTTTAACGGTGATGAATCGAATCTGTACGAATTCAGGACGGAGCTGATGTGGGAAGATAGCCATGAAAAATGCATTCTTTAGTCTGGTCAGAGCTACAAAAAAAAAGACGGGTTGCAATAAATAAAAAGAAGATCCTCAAACCTAGCAGATTATATATTAATGTGTGCCTGAAATTTTAGTTGAAGTCAGTACTCTTAGATCATAGATACGTAGATTCGTTTTAGATCGATATTTGCTCATCTTTTCTAGAGCAAGAATGAAAAGACGTTAGATAAACGCATCCTTACGGCGCTACCACTTACAGGAATCGATTTGGCACGAGATCTGTTATTTATCGTGGAAGGTTAAGAAGAGGAAGACTATTTTGTTGCGTGTCTATCCGGTTTTCACGGCCATAGATAGCTCTATTGTGCCTGTACTATCTAGATAATTAGATTGACAATAGAAGAATGCCTTCTCAAAGTAAAGAGAATCAGCCGCTTCCAGGATGTACTGGAAGTATTGTTGAGAGAGGATATCATTGCTCCGGGCAATTGGGGAGGAGAATTGAGAAGGCCAAAGCCTATTTATTAGTGCGGCTATAGCGCACTATTCTTGCCAAATTTGCAGTAAACCTGGTGTCGCTAATGAAAAGATCCCAAGTGGTTGATTTGGGTAGTCCCCATAGCTCCTCTACTGATAAGCATATCAACGATCTGTTGGTCTTGTTTATTGCAATGAGAAAGATTCCATGACTTCTACATCTTGTAATCATGTTAAATCGCTTCTCTTTTGCACCGTTGCTGCTAGAGGTTTATAATAAATACTCTTTATTTAAGATATCAACGACAATAAGTTGTGCAGTTTTCCACTTTGATTTTGCCGTCAAATGAGCAAATTCCTAGACAGAGTAATTTCTGTGATAAATCAGTTCAGAGTAATTCCTAGACATCAGGGATATCAATTAAAAAAAATGAGAACAGGGAAAGAAAATGAAAACAAATCCTACCTGCCTGATCAATACATCTCTGTACCTACATCTCAGTCAATAAGAGCAGACAAACATCACATCCTATCATCATATTAATATTTGAAGACAGAAGGAGTTTTTAGAAAGAGAGAGAGGGAATTATTTAAGATGTAACAAACATCTGTCACAACTTGTTAGTTCACCATTTAACATTATCAAGTTACGCTTGTCTAACGGGATATTTCTCTTCTATCCTGACCTTTTTCTTATTATGGGGGGGTATGATGTCTGCGTGCTGGACTTGTATTCTTACCATCATCACCTTGTTATGCTGTACACTTCTTCATTTAATTACATTGATATATAAATGTATTTACATTTTCCTATTCTCTTAGAAATTTATCTTACTTATTATATATGTTTGTTGTAGAAAATTCTTTTTGTTTTAAATAATAATAATAATAATATAATAATAATAATTGATTCCTATATTTCGGTTGATAAAAATATTTTAATTATGCCAACATTTTGACGTAACTTGCATTAGTAAAGTAATAAATAAATAAAAAAATTACAAAAAAATAAAATTCTTCCTAGGAGCCTCTGTCACCGGAGCTCACTGTCCGGTAATGACAGTGTTGCCTCTAACGAGACACTGTCTGGAGGCCGGCAGTGCACTGAGGTTCCGGGCGCCAATGACCATAGATGTTGAAGCGCCATAAAAAAAAAAAAAAATCCTGGTGTGAAACACTCACACAACTTTTTCTTACTCCAGTTCTCAAAATTATTTATAATTGACAAATTTACTACAATTCGTTGAAAACTGAATAAACTGTCCAGTAAAAGCGCACTTCCGGTTTACTAATTTTCTTGAAACTCAGAATTTTGGCCATCTATTTATTTCTAATTAATTTTATTTGGATGATAGAATTGTATAATAATCAACTATGATAGCATTTTAGAGAAAAAACATAACCCCACTCCTCGCCCATAACTGTCTTTAAATGAATTTTCCCAGAGAAATGTTTCAAATAAACGTTTGTATACGTAGTTGTTATACTAAGTTTGAAGAAAATGTCGGAGCCATTTTTGAGAAAAACAAAAAAAAAGTAAAAAAAAAAAAAAAAAAAAAAAAAAAACTAGTAAAGTGGTACTTCCGGTTGAGGAATTTTGACAGATAAGGTACTGTCAGATTCCATGGTGATACCTAAACGGAATATTAAGTTTCATCTTTCTAAGGTTTTTCGTTTTTGAAGTATGCTGTTCATATACCCACACACACACACACACACCACACGCACACACACATAACCATAGTCATAATTGAACATGTTGTGATAAGACATATAAAATTTTCCCATTCTAAGATATCCTCTGAAGAAGGCAAACAATGTTTGTCGGAACGTCGGGTTATTAATAAAAAACACTCAAAAATGTTTGGAGTTTTCCTGTGATACCCCCTGGCGGATCAGCCATCTAACAGATACATCTTTTCAAATAATTTTTTTTTTTTGTTGATATTTTAAAGTTGCTTAACAGTTAAGGTTCTTTGCACCTACTGGACTAATACGAGTATATAATTATTTGCACGAACATTTCTAATATTTGCTGTATTTTTAACTTCCATATTCTCTAAAGCATTCATTCAAACAATCACACATCCATTTGCACAAATGGCGGGGTGCCAACCCCGGCTTCAGGCCCAAATCTTCCGAAAATTCAGTGGCCCCCAAGTACAGACGAGATATAGGCGATCAAATGATGTTGCCAACCGCTGGCCGCCTTAGGTCCCTGCATTGATTCACATCTTTGTTCATAATCTAACGTACTTTATTCATGGCTCGCTAATAAATATTTACTCTCATTCTACGCTAAACATACCTAACCAACAATTCAGTCATTCACACTTCACAAGCCTTAAAAGGATATTAGCGAAAATATTGGCGAATAAATGAAACTGTTCAGATTGTGAAACAGGATTCTCATTATTATGGAAACAATATCTCTACAATTAGGGATTCATGTAAAAATTGCCGTAATTTTTTAATAATGTTCACCTATTTATCTAGAAATATATTGACTTTCGTTTGACAATTCCTAGAAATGGACTATATCGATCATCTATAGTTTAAAAAATATTTTTCTTCTTTTTTATTAAAAAAAAAAAGAAGAAATTCTTAAAGAAAATAATCCACTATATTCCCCTGTATCGTTCAATTTCCAGCAAGGCTAAATAAGATTCATTAGTAGATGTGATAAAATCATCAAGCGTAAAATTGAAATGCTCACTGTAGGAGAAATAATCTGTAAGGAATAAACAAAATTGGAAATTAAATTACAAAGAAAAAAAAATGTTGATTTTACACTTGTAATGTTTAAAGATAACAAAAAAATAAAAAGTAATAAAGTATTCTGAAATGTATATTTAAAACTGTGGATATAGAAAAGTAGTGAACGATATTAGGTTGTGAATTTTTTATAGTATAATATTTTTATATAGTACGGTTTGAAACTTCATTCAGATTAGTTTTTTTTATGAATATACAATATCACTGTTTGCATTGCATTCCTTATTTATTTTCATGAATTTTTATACGATTCATTTGCCAGTCAGTGGCTTCTTTCTTATTCATATGGCTAAGGCATTCCCATTAAGAGGAAGTAATGTATTCTTATTAGATTTTCCAAAAGGAAATTTAAGCAGAAATTCATCCCAAGAAATACGTCCCAAGAGTTTGAAAATATTTTATTTAATAATATTATTTTTTTTATGAATACATATCTAATTAACTTAAAACGAACTTGTTCGGTAGTTAAAGAAGCGATGACCGTCTCAAAAATAAGCTTTACTTTTTTTTTGGACTTTACTAACTTAAAACTCTGTCCGTTATTCCATTTGTGGAGTATAAGATCCTTTATAAAGCTTTACCAATCTTCTTAATTGTGGGCCAGTTCCCTCTTTTGGACCTACTCATGGAACTATGCTAAATGTATTTTTAACAGTTTCTTCCGTCCTTTATTCTGAGATGCTGAAATATGACCGAACCATCTCAATCATTGCTGTTGATATTATACCCTTTTGCTGGCAGAGCTTACATTTCGGAATACTTTATGTTTTTGTCTGTAGAAAACAAGCGTAAAATCAAAATTTTTCTTTATAATTCCTTTCCTCTTTTGTTTATTCCTTACAAGGTTATTTCCCCTACCTTGGACTACTTTAGATATCCTATCCTACCTTACCTTAGGTCTCATGCTTATTCCGTCCATATAATACTAGGGTGTGTAACAAAAGGCAGTGCGTTTTTTTTTACTACAATTCGATTCTGTAGTTTATATATTTTTTTTTTTTTTGGCGCATCGACAGCTAAGGTCATTAGCGCTTTTCGAATAATTTTTTCTTCTTGATCCGTTTACTGCTCCGTCATGATGGCACATGTTCTACTGGTTTACCTTTATGGCATCCAACATAATACTTTGACCAGCAAGGTATGGTGGAGCCTAAGGATATCGAACATGGTTCCGCACATCTCCTCTTACACCATCAAACCAGTTGACAAGGGGGAGTGCGGATACCTAAACAGTGCCATCCTTTGTAAAAACAATACATAGCGGGGCAAGTGCTCTTCTGAGGATTGCCCCTCAAAATATAATAATTATTCACATATTGTTTGTATATTTTCATAGATTATATATAACTAAGGAAATTAAAATCAATATCTAATGGACTACACTCATTAATTTATATTATCTTCCTTGTTTGGTGGCTATTTGCATCGAAGAGAAGTATAAATATTCCTTCCCCTGGAATTTTTCCTAGATCTAAACAGGGCGTAGTACTTTTATAAATATTCCTACACCCCTTAAAAAATAACTAGAAATCTAAAACATACATACACTATTTACACTCACTCATAATCTATCATTTACTCCAATAAAACGTGCAAACTAATAAATACATTCATACACATAAATACATTTATACTAATAAATACATTCATACTAATAAATACATTCAAATCTTACAATCACACGGAGGGTTTATATATTATTACTAAGAAATTTATGAACGGCAAAAATTCTCAGAGTTTGATGAAATCCGTTTGCCGAATTACGGCTTTATATTATTTTGCGCATGTACAAATTTGCATTTTTAGTTACCTTGAAATTTTTGATTGGATAATATATGTATATATAAATAAATGAATAAAAACTATAAATTGCAGTAAGTGAAAGTCTTGTGAGTGTTTCACACCACATTATTTTGCAATGTTATTAAAGTTTTATCCAATTTTAATGACTTCAGAAACTATGAAATTATATTCAAGATTAAGTTTCTCAGGGCTTCCTAATGATATTTTAATTTCTTTAACGATATTTTAATTTAACTTAAAGCACAAAGGGGTAATAGTTGTTAAAGTTTTAAAACAAAAGAAAACATTGTTTTGTTTTTTAAATTAATGTTTTTATTTTCAATTTTGAATTAAAAAAAAAAAAACTTAATGTTCACTTTGCACGTTAAATAATACTCATTTCCAGTATTTTTTACTTTTGAGAAATTGTAGTTTTACCTTATTATTCCTAGATGAAAAAAATCTTTTAAAACAATTGATGATGTCGTCTAGAATTGATAACAGAAGTTTGGCCAAGTATGTTGAAGAAGATTGGTGGACAACGTGAAACAGTTAAGTGAACAGAACCTTCCAGTCTAATTTTTCAGCCAGTTACAAACGTTGATTGAACGAGCGTGGACCCAAAGCAAGATTATTCGTTCCCTCTACAAACTACAACGATTTTTCACAATCGTAAGGAAAATTGTTTGTTTTGCCATAACTCTTCTGTCGTTTGGAAAAATGAAAATCTCGATTTGGAAAATATAACACAAAATATTTGATTGGTCTAGTGGTAAGTTCTGGAGTTTAAGCTCAGAATTGTATTTGTATGAGTATTATAAATATCAAAGCTGTATTGGTCTTTGTTAATTGGTGCTTGAATTTACCATTCAGTGTAATGGTTGTGTTGGTTTTTTGTTTGTTATTTTCTCTCACTACTGTAAGAGGAAGCATTGCGGTCGTGGCAATTTTTCTATATCGAGTTTTCACCCGGAAGTTCAAGTTTTGAGGTCCCCTGAGACAGAAAAAGTGTTTGTAGAAATATTTGTGTGTGTGTGTGAATATTGTCAGCATAACTTAAAAATAGAAAATTGTAGAAAGTTTCAAACTTGATATTTCGTTTTAAGTTGCACCAGGGGACATGACAATAAAGATTTGGACAAAATTTGATTAACTGGAAGTAACACATTACTTACTATGAATAGATTATTCAGTTTTTCTGATTTTCTTTAAACTTGGAATACTAACTACAAATACAAAGAGCCGCTGTTAAAACATTTTTCTGGGAAAATTCATTTAAGAGGAGGTTTTGGTGAGATTATGTTTTTCTGTTTGCTTTTCTTTTGTGGAAACCTCTTAAATGAACTTCAAACAAAATTAATAGGTCTCTGTATTTGTAGTTAGTTTTAATGAAATTCATATAATGGGTATGATGAAGGAGAGAAATGGTTTGGTTTGAATGAACAAAACTAGATATGGCTGAACACTGAATAATGTAAAAGTGACACTGACTGCCTGGACTTTACACTAAAATTGTAGAGTAAGATAGATGACACGTTGTCACTGGCGAGTGAACTCTGTTGAATATATCTATATCACTTCGCTATTTTTATGCAATTTCTCCCACTCTAGTCCGAAAGGGTGGTCCTGTCATTTTTGTCTTTCTTTCTGCGCTATGGATCATCTCTATGGTTCCTATTACTTTCATTAGTTTTTTAAATGGAGAAAATTGCATAAAACTAAAAAGAATTTCTGGTCATCAGATTATTTTCAAACTCGGAATATTTCAACAGCATATTTTATTCCAATTAATATTATTTAGACTTCCAATATCTTACGCTGCCTTCCAAGGAAGGCTGTAGTATTCCTTACCACTATCTACAACTTTGTCCTAAGAACAACATACTTCCCTATTCAGTGGAAATTCTCAGTTATTCGAATGATCCCAAAACCAAACAAACCGCATCACCTTCCTACATCCTATCGTCCTATTAGCCTATTACCCATCCTTGGAAAAATACTTGAAAGACTCCTATTAAAACAGATACTTCCGCACCTTGAGACCGCTAACTTCATCCCAGAACATCAATTTGGTTTTAGGAAACAACATTCAACGATCCAGCAATGTCATCGCGTTGTGGACACCATCGCTTCCTCTCTTGAACGGAGAGAATGCTGCTCGGGTGTTTTCCTCGATGTGAAGCAAGCCTTCGATCGGGTGTGGCACTTCGGGCTGCTCTCGAAGCTTAAGAGCGTCCTTCCTTCTACACACTACCTTATCCTTAAGTACCTTATCCTCTCTGATCGTTACTTCCAAGTGATGGTGTTGGATCCTCTCTTTCTCCCTACCAATGGGTCCAAGCAGGTGTCCCGCAGGGGAGAATCTTGGGCCCTATCCTTTATACAGTTTCAAGGCAGATATTTCGACTAATCCTAAAACCTTCCTTTCCACCTATACAGATGATACTGCTATTCTCTCCTCAGATCCCGACCCAGTGACATCCCATAGAAATATTCAGAATCATCTTATTATTTTGGAGAGATGGTTCAAAAAATGGAAAATTCAACGAAAGCAAAAGTCAACATGTTACCTTTACCATATAAACAATTACTTCTCCCCCTGTCTATTACAACCAGTCTCCTCTTCCAGTCTCTGATGTAGTCCGCTACCTTGGGATGTACATCGACAAAAGACTTACTTGGAACCCCCATACACGACTCAAAAGACAAGAAATGAACACTCGCTATAGACAACTAAAACGACTCCTAGACAAAAGATCTAGACTGTCACTACACAACAAACGATTAATTTACACTTCACTCATCAAACCCATATGGACATATGGCATCGAACTGTGGGGTTCAGCCAAGCGTTCCAATCTCAACCGCGCATCCAATCCCTACAATCCAATATCCTTCGAACAATAGTTAACGCTCCTTATTATGTTTCCAATCAAACCATCCACAGTGATCTAAAAATTCCTTTCCTACCACAAGTAACTAAATTCAGATACAAGAAATTTCATAGTACCCCTATCCTCACACCCCAATCCTCTAGTCCGACGCCTCTATCCCGCACTCTACCCCACAAACCCTCCTAGACGGCTTAAACTCCAGTGGCCTCGCGACATCCTCTCTAGTGTCAGTGCTAGTGACAAAGTTGATTGAACTACCACTGGGTAGTTTCTCAACTCTGTAATTTTTATTTTGTTTTATTTTATTTTATTTTTTTCCTTCTTTTTATTGTATATACATTTCTTACATAGAATTTTCGTATTTGCTTATGGCACTATGCTGCCGTTGTAAATTAAAAAAAAAAAATTTTTAGTGGAAACATCACTCCTCCCATAAAAAACCGCCTTAATGGGGGGGGGGATATTCCCAGAAATGTTTCAAACAAAAGTGTAGCCATGTTCGAAAAAATTGCAAGAAAATGACAAATCCATTTAGTAAAGTAGGGATTTCTGGTCGAGGAATAATTTTTGGTTGACATACATATTATCTAATCACACACACACACACACACACACAAAGTTTTCTAAAAACAAACTTTTTCGGGCCAGGGGTCCTCAAAACATGTATTCCCTGTGAAAATTAAACTAGGAGTAAGAGAAAGTATTTGCGAACAACCCATAGATAGTATTCATTGTTATTGTGGTGTCATCGAAGCCCCTAGTGGCGCTAGTGTCGTTTACTGGCTGATATTAGACGAATATTATCTAGCTATTAGTGCCCTATATACAAATTTGAGCACCTTATTTCCTAATTAGAAATATGACAATCGGCACGATAAAAAAGGCTATAGAGTTTCAAGAAAAGAAAGATTCAGGATTTTTTCTTTATTCCAAAATGTGATAAATATAGAATTTGTTTTATTATAAAACAGATTCAAGGTTAAAATATTTTATAATATATATCTTGTTTTTATTCGTAAATATTAATTAGAATTCATCTCATGTCAATCATTAAAAAATTGTTTATTACAGTAAATTAGTTATCTGCGGTTTCTCTTTTATTTTATCACTTGTTTATATTGTATAGTTAATTTACTATTAAGAGATATCACATTACAAAAACGTGTAAAATAATAATTACAAATAGTATAATTACTTGAAAATAAATTATATGTAATTTCTTGTTAAAATATGAGATAAGTTTTATTGTACTGATTGAAATACATATTTTAATATTTCCTTTCGTATTATAATTAAATTTAATTAATTCTCTTCTTCTTTTTTTTTTTTTTTTTTAATAAAATCTGTTGCTCATATGTTTATGGCATTTCATCATTTATCTATTTCTTTTTTCTTTTTTAATTTAATTTTTTATTAATGATTTAATATTAAACTGGTTATACTATCACAAACAGATCTTTCAATTTTATATTATTCTACTCTATTCATCTAACAATGACCTGAAATATTATTTTTTAATAACATTTTAAATTTTATTTATTGAATAAGAGTTTTTTATTCTTTGTCTATTAAATGGAGAACAGAGTTCATTTAATTATCTTCAAATACTTTATAATTTTAAAATATATAGTCTTAAAATGAAAATATATACGAGTCCTCTCTTGCAGCATTGCTCAAAGTTTCCAGTTCACCAGTTTACTTTTACTATTGTAAAATGCGATTTAAACCCCGTTAATTTTTTACTGAAATGGTAATTAAGGGGCTAATTATCTAAGAATGAATTTAGTGGAAGACTTTTCTCAGACTATAAATAACAAAATATTTTCTTGAGCGTGTGATATGATTAAGACTACATTAACGATCTTTTTAATGTTATAAAAGACTGGTCCTAGCTTATCTTCTTCTTCTTCTTCTTCTTACATTAGCTCATCTGCCGCTGTTTCAGTGTAAATGCCTTTGCAGAGCCTTTTTCATTCGCCACCAGCCCTTTTATTTTGGTCCAGTCCAATTCCTCTCGTTCTGAAGGCCTCTCTAATATAATGCTTCTCAAGCTCTTGTAGGCCATCCTTTTCTTCAGCTACCTAGGCTAACTTTGCCGAATCCCCCTTTCTTCTGTATTACCCATGATTTTTTTCAGATATCTCATTTCCATTTGCCTGTATTGGATTTTTTTAATTTGGATGCGTGGTTCCAGGATTTACAAGATTATATTGGGATGAAAACTGCTGAGGTGGTGGGCATCATTGAATGCTGCCACCTTGTGGGGGAGTGGCTAGGAGAGTTTAAGGAAGTGCGGATCTTCTCCGATAGTCAAGCCGCACTAAGGGCTTTGAGTAAGCCTTGGTGGAGTTCGAAATTAGTGGGAGAATGTAGGAGAAGGCTTAACGCTTTGGCTCGGAGGGGTAAGGTGCATCTCTATTGGATACCCGGACATGCGGGAATAGAGGGCAATGAGAGGGCGGATCGGCTGGCCAGGGAGGGATCATCATTACCATTTTGTGGTCCTGAACCAGTCCTGGCCGTTACATAGACGTTTCGCGACAGATTAGACTTTGGGAGACGAGAGCTTTGGAGAAAAGCTGGGGGGACACGCAGCTAAAAGATTTATAAAGGCAAGCAAGCAGGGAATTTCAGAGTATCTCCTGTCTCTCAGTAGGACGGGTTTGAGAACCTTGGTAGGGATAGTGACTGGACACACTTGGGTGTCCAGTCACTTGTTTAACATAGGGAGGACGCGGAGTCCCATTTGTCAAAACTGTGATGACGGAGTTAGGGAAACGGTGTATCACTACTTATGTCAGTGCCCCCATTTGGCTGGAACTAGGTTTCGTATATTTGGGAGGACACCACTCCCGCAGGATTGCCTGGGCGAGTTGGAGTATAGGGAATCTTGGGATATTGTAGATCAACCGGCAAGTTATCGGGGGAGATTAATTAAGGGGTTACGGGGGGTATCGGGGGGATAAGAGCCACATAGGCTTAGGTCCCGCGCCTTTGGGCACCCGTTTTGATAATAATAAAAAGTGCCACCTTTGTTTTATATGTAACTTCTCTTTTGACTAGAAATCCTTTGCACATTATTCCAAAGAACCTTCCAGTTGCACCTATTCTCTCTCTCTCTTACTTCCTCGTCTTGGTTTACACCGGAACTTAATGGTTCTTCCTCTTAATTGATTTTGTCCGGAACCTTTTTTATACTCATCGTAAGTGACACCGAATGGTAAGGAATGTCAGCTTGATATCTGTCTCTTTATTTTTACTTTCTGTTTCTCTGTTGCTGTCGGCTGCTTAAAATAATGATTAGGAATTCTAATAATGTTGATAGTGAGATATTGCTCGTCATTCACGTGTTTCTCAGGCACTGATCGGATCCCTTATAAGTCATAGTTGTTTATGGGAGGCATCTCTAACGAAATTACCCTTCGGCTGGACCCTTTTTGTAAGGTTTGTGTGTCAGAGAACGAAACCTTGTTCATTTTAGGAAATATTATTTGAGCTATGAAGATATTAGGTACAAAAAACTGAAGTTTTGCCGGAACAAAAAGTGTGTGGAACAATTTAGGGAGTTTCTTCATAGAGGAAAATTCTCTGGTTTGTTTGGACAGGGATGAATCTAAAGTAGATCAGATCCGGGATTGATTGTAAGATTTAAAGACCCCCTGTTGTTGGCCCCTTGTTTACGCTAGCTATTTCTAAAAAAAAATGTGATTGCCTTAAATAAAATTGATAGGCATTCATGTGTGTAGATGATTGATTATAAGCGAAATTTACAAGAAAATTGTTGGAGCCATTTTTGAGAAAAATCGTGAAAATTCAATATACTCGTATTTCTGGTTGTGGCTTAATTTTGTGGTGGTGCTTAAATGGAATATCAAGTTTAAAGTTTCCTATAATATGTTGTTTTTTTTTGAGATTTTCGTTCAAACAAACATACATACACAATATGCGATAGAAACATTTTTTCGAACTTACGGGACCTCAAAACATGTATTTCTCTAGTGAAACTCAATTTCGAAAATTTTCGACAGTTTAACTAGGAGTAAAAAAAAAAGTGGAAGTAAGAATTAGTTTAGGGGATTTTCATAATAAACAGTCCATAGGATCTTTCTTTTCGTGTATTCTTTCAAAATATTGATAATTCCATCGAATTGACAATAATAAATATTGCTGTTTAAAGCTGGTGATACCTACAGTCGAGTGGGTTTTTTCTTAAAGTTCTAGTACAAAGTTGTTTCAGTGCCAATTACAAATCAATAAAAAAAAAAAAAAAAATGAATAATTCTATTTATTTACGACATTAGTCATCATATAGACTTCTTTCCCAAGAAAGGACGGTTTTTTTGGCATTTCCGAATTCTTTACTGCTTAATAAGATTTGCTGGTTTGGTTTTTTGAACTGGAGAAAATGTTCTATAATTCCTTAGCTAGCTCTAAATCTTTTTTTTTAATATTACCTATTAATGAAATATAAACACTAAAAAAAAAATTAAAAAAGAAATGTTTTTACTCTATCTCTTGAGTTAATATTATGTTAGAGGAGGGTTTCAACTTATTACTGGGATCGGTCCAAATTTTTCGAATTTGAGATTTCTTCAATGTAAATCCATATTTTTGAGATTCTCTGAATATGTGAAACAAGATATCTCAAAAAATGAAAAATCTGAGAAATTCTAGCCTTCTTGAGATTCCAAGGAAAAATTTTCTCTCTAAAATTGATTTTTTGGTGATACTAGAGGAGCAGGAGTGTTAAGCTGATCTCTAAAGTACTAAAACACCATAGTATGATATCCGGTTTCTTCCATCTGTACCGTATTAATATATATTAAAAGAATTGGTAGAATTCCAAATTTCAAGAAAATTGTTGGTTAATCGGAAATACGAATTTACAGACTTCAGTTTTTGGTTTTTTTTTGGAATTTTCTCGAAAAGGATTTATAATTATTTCCTTTAAAGTTACAATGTTGGTAATATACGATAATATTATACAGGTGGAAGAACCATATATTGTACTGAAATGGTATTTTAGAGCATGCATGTCCAACCTTTTTTTTTTTTTTTTTTTTGGGTGTTCTGGATCTGGACTATATTACATTGGAAGAAACAGAATTTTCCTTGGGCCATAAATATGTTCCACTATGGTAGCTGATGAGTAAGGAAAACTGAATACATAATTTTTCGTGATATCCGCTATTTAAATTATACAAATCATAATATCCGTTTAAGATTACTAAGACAGATAATTTACATATTTAATTAATAAACTCCTTCTTTTAACATTTCAACTATAAAAGTAAATGAAAAGTGGGAAGCATAAAATTTAGTGAGATTTCATGGTATTTAAGAAAGTAATATAGCAATATCTGTTTGAGTTAAGAATTCTCAGCCATTTTTCAAAGTGTTCATCAGATGTTTTATTCTAATTGTACTAAGTTTATTCCTTATATATAGTTGCTTATAAATTGTAGATACTGCCAAAAAGCCATGACATGAATAAGGTACGATTGTGAAGCGAATTATAGAATTATATTTGCCACGAGAAAGATAGTGGATTTCTTCTAAAAGTCCAGTAAAGAATCATGATAAATTTTTCTTGAAATTTAATCTCATGGTGACAAAAGACATCTGAAATACGTATATCCGAAACCGTATTAAACACACCATTATTTATAGCAGTTAAAAAATTGTGTGTTGGGCCGAAAGCGAACCCAACTAGTTTGGCACATCCCCGGCTTTAGAGGAAAGCTTTTTAAACATTTCTACTCGGCAGAACTCTTCAAAAATTAAATTTCTCTGAGAGAGAAAAAAATGCTTTAAATAAAAGTGATGAGCATTTATAAATGTAGATAATATAATGGATGTGAGAAGGAGTGAGAATTTGAGAGTGATGTAATACAATCCCGAAAAGAGGGATCCAAAGTAGAGAGAGGCACAAAAATTGACAGTCTTACTCACTAGTTTAGGCCAGGCTAGAAGTGGGAGAATCTGTATAAATACAGCTAGTCTTGCAACACTTCATACAGCAGTCACAACGTGTCAACAACCTTTCTCTTGCTCACTCTAACTCTCACTACCCTTTTATACATTACGTGTAGAGTCCAGGCAGTTTGTGTGTTACACTTTCTCATTATACAGTGTTCAAAATTATTTCCAGTTTATTTATTTAACAAACCCAATTTCTCTCCTTTTCATCCGAAGAGAGGGATCTAAAGCAGAGAGAGAGGGGCACAAAAATTGACAGGTTTAGGCCAAACTAGAGTGCGATAATCTGTATAAATACAGCTAGTCTTGTAACAGTTCGTACAGCAGTCACAACACGTCAACAACCTTTCTCTTTACTCGCACTAAATCTCTCACTACCATTTGATATATTACGTGTAAAGTCCAGGCAGTTTGTTGTTACCTTTCTATTATACAGTGTTCAGCTTTACTTCCAGTTAATTTATCTTTCTAACCCAATTCTCTTCTTCTCATACCCATTATAGTGAATTTAAGAATGAGATTAAAAATAAACTAGATGATATGCTAAACACTGTATAATAAATAGAACACAAAAACTGCAAGGACTTTATAATAAAATAGTAGAAGTTAGGCAGCATGAATAATAAAGAGACAGACTGGCTGAGTAGTAAGAAAGTAGTAGATAGATTGTTGACTGGATATACTGTCGTAAAACTGTCCTGTTGTCACCCTATTTATATGACTCGAACTCTCCCTTCCTAGTCTGGCCTAGCTCGGAAATAACTTAATTTTGATTCATTTTATGTCAGATTCTTCGCTCTTCCGATCCTAGAATCTTTAATGATCCGGAACCCATTACAATAATATGCGAACAATAGAAAAAAAAGAATCATTGCAGAATCATTCTCGAGGAAATTACGAAAAAAACCGTAAAGTTTCGTAAACTTTAGGAAACTCGCACTTCCGATTTATTGGATTTTGTCCAAAATCTTTGTCCAGATGTGATGGACTGAAACTAAGCGGAATATTAATTTTCGCTTTCAGCAATTTTTGGGCTTCGCTATTAGGATATTTTGTTCACACAGACATATTTATTATATAAAGACAATTCGCCAGAAAAGAAATTTTGTTTTCTTCTCTCTCAAAACTCAGTTTCGAAAATTTTACATAATACAGAAAATGAATTGAAGTTTGAAGCTTTAATTGATAAGTTTATGTCATCCGATTACGTATAAAGTTACTTTGCTGGTCTTGTATATATATATATGTATTTTGATTTCTCAGATACTATAATCCATAATCCGTGTTGTAGATTTGTTTATTTATATTGTAGCGGAGTAAAATTAATTCACACAGACACACAGTTTTATGTGTAAACAGTATTTCTTATTAAAAAAAGTCTCTCTAATTTAAATATAATATTCATTAAATTCAAATAATCTTATGTTAAAATTAAATTAAAGTAAATAGTTTTTCTAGGGAAACAGTTAAATTATTTTGGTAAATTAATAAATTTGTTCAAACCAATGGAGAGTTTGAATTTTATCGTGAATCTCAGATTACAGATTAAATGCAATTCAGTAAAGATTATGTAGGCGTATGAAAAAGATGAAGATTTGTGACAAAAAAGCTTCGTTTTTATAGACTTGTAAAATTTTATAAATAGTAGAATGGTTTATAAATATGATAAAATATTATACAAGTTTTATTATTTTTTTTATATAAACAATTTTGATTTCCGGTTCCATTGACATTTATGTCATACAATCCAGTTATTTCTAAATATAATAAATTAATAAATAAAAATTATGTGTTAATAAAAATGGTGTGTAAATAAAAATTATGACATTTCTGTTCTCTGCTGTTTCCTTACTTAAGTAAACAATTCTTCATATATTTTTTACTTTCTCTTACTCCTAGTAAGAGGAAGTATTGTAATCGTGTCAAATTTTCGATATCAACTTTTCACCGGAAATATCCGTTTTGAGGTCCCTGAGTCCAAAAAAGTGGTTTTTAGCAAATGGTCTGTGTGTGTGTGTCTGTGTGTGTGTGTGTGTGTGTGTATGTATGTTGTATGTATGTATGTGAACAGCATAGCTCAAAAACGAAAAATCGTAGAAAGTTGAAATTTGATATTCCGTTTAGAGGTCACCATGGGATCTGACTGTACGTTATCTGTAAAATTCCTCAACCGGAAGTACCACTTTACTAGTTGGATTTTTTACTTTTTTGCGATTTTCTCAAAAATGGCTCCGACGATTTTCTTTAAACTTTAAACATCAACCACACATACAAAGAGCTACAACTTTTATTTGAAACATTTCTCCGGAAAATGCATTGAAGGGCACTTTTGGGGGAGGGTGGGGTTAGGTTTCCATCTAAAGTGCTATTTCAGTTTATTAGACAATTCTGTCATCTAAATAATGTTAATTAGAATTAAATATGTTGTTGAAATTCCGAGTTTGAAAAAAATCGGATAACCGGAAGTGCGTTTACTTTACCACTTTACTAAATGATTTATTCACTTTTTCGCAATTTTCTCAAAAATGGCTCTGACGATTTTTTTGAAACTTCGTATATAAACTAAACATGCAAAGATCTACAACTTTTATCTAAAACATTTCTCTGGGAAATTTCTTTTAAGAGCACTTTTAGGGGAGGGGTGGGGTTAGATTTTCATCAAGTGCTATCCTAGTTCATTATACAATTCTATCATCCAAACATAATTAGTTAGAAATAAATAGATGGCTGAAATTCCGAGTTTATCGAAAATTAGTAAACCGGAAGTGCGCTTTTACTGAACAGTTTTCGACGAATTTCATTAAATTTGGTAAACAAACTATAAAATTTGTCAATTATCATTTTGAGAACTGTAGTAAGAGAAAGTTGTGTGAGTGTTTCACACCAGATTTTTTTTTAATTTATTTAATTATTCTTGGCATAATTCTCTCATAGATCACTTTTTAGATTGGCTCTTTACTTTGTTCTAGATTCAAAGGACAATTTAAAAATAAATCAATAAAATAGTAAGATAGTATGTGTATTTAATTGTCAAAGTAAATCTCCTTCAAAAACGTAATTTAAGTTACACATCTCCACTTGTTGGATGTTTCCATTTTTAAAGAGAACAAAATATGCCCCTTTAAAGAACGAAACATGTGTTTACCTTATCCATCCAGGTATCAACGAACCTCCTCTTAATCTAGGTAGGTCCTAATGAAAATACTTTTTTAAAACCAGTATATCAACTAAATTTGCTCTGTGCAAGTCTTATGTTATCACACTGTTTTGACCGAAAACATCCTGATGATAGGCGAACTCCTGAAACCGGTCGATAATCACAAAAAGAAGCAGGCTATCAAGAAAAATATTTTTGATACTTTTCAGCTCTGCGGAACCAACCACAACAGCAACAACGATTTTGATTCTGTCGCAGCAAATGATCAAACCTTCTTAGTCTTAGCTCCTCGCAATAAATTTTGGACTTACGAGGTGTGTAAATTAAGTAATGAGACTGATTTTCTAGTGTTCGATCTGGCAACACTGGAGACGCGGCGCATGCGTGGTAGGGCAAATAAACATCTGATACACGTCCAGTGCAAATTTGAAAATGCTAGAGTTGTTGCACTGTCCGTAGTGACTTTTTTTGTGAGCAAGGTTTTTCAGTGCGTTTTAAAAATGAGTGACATCAATTACGAGCAACGTTGTGCTATCAGGTTTTGCTTCAGACTTGGGCACAGTGCAACGGAAACGTTTGAAAAACTGTGCCAGGCCTATGGAGACAATGTTTTGTCGAGAGCACAGATTTTTAGGTGGTTTAAGTCGTTTGCAGAAGGAAGGGAATCAATTGAAGACGAGCCTCGCAGTGGCCTTCATCTTCAAGAACCGACGAAAATGTTGGCAGAATACGCGATTCTCGTGCGTTCAGATCGTCGTTTGACAGTCCGAATGATCGGCGAAGAGTTGAATTTTACTCACACAACCGTTCATCAAATTTTGACTAATGAATTGGGGATGAGAAAAATTTGTGCAAAAATGGTTCCGAAAAATCTTTCACAAGAGCAAAAAGACATCAGAAAGGAAAGGAGCCTTGACTTTTTGGGAGCAATTGAAAACGATCCCAATTTTTTGGGACGTGTTATTACAGGAGACGAGTCTTGGGTGTTTGAGTATGACGCAGCAACTAAGCGTCAGAGCATGCAGTGGCACACTTCAACCTCTCCAAGGCCAAAAAAAAGCAAGAATGAGCAAGTCAAAAATCAAATGCATGCTGATTTGCTTTTTTGATAGCCAAGGAATCGTTCACAAAGAATTTGTGCCTCAATGCCAAATGGTAAACCAACATTTTTACCGAGAAGTTCTTGAGAGACTTCGAAAAGAGTCATGCGTGTGAGACCAAACATCAAAAACAAGTGGGTGTTGCATCACGACAATGCTCCGTGTCACACCGCGATTTCTATTAATGAGTATTTGGCCAGTAATAACATTCCTGTGGCTCCTCAGCCTCCTTATTCACCCGACTTGAGTCCATGTGACTTTTTTTGCTCCCCAAATTGAAAAATCATCTCAAGGGACGTCTTTTTGGAACATGGAGAATATTCAAACAGCCGTAACCGACCAACTGAAGTCTATTCCAGTATCGAGTTCCAGCACTGCTATGACGAATGGAAGAATCGTCTTCAGCGTTGTGTGGCTTCCCAAGGTAGTTACTTTGAAGGGGACAATGTTGAATTGTAATTTTATTTTAATAAAAAAAAGATAAAAAATCAGTCTCATTACTTAATTTACACACCTCGTACATAGTTGTTGATTTTCGCTTTAAAAAATGCCAAATAGAATTAAAGACAAATTTTGTTATTAATTTAGTGATCCTAATGTAATTTGAAATATTATACGGTTGGTCCATAACTAAGCTCAAATTCATCTTTGTAGATCAAATTAGAAACCATTATATTTAACATATTTTTGCCAACGAGAAATAAGTTTGTTTATTTCCTGTAACGTAAAAATTCCTGCTTCAGCAATTCGACGAACTCATGAAAATTATTTTTTCAGCATCCTGCTGATTGTGGAAGCTTTTTCCCGGCAAGAAGTTTTCGAATTGTTTAAAGAAATTGTATTCGATTGGTAAGATGTCAGGCAGATGAAGGAAACCTTTGTATCCCAATTCTTTCTACTTTTGATGATGTTATGCGACGTGCTACTGTGATATAAAATAATATATAATAATAATAATAACCGGGAGACTAAGGAGCTGCGGGCAGGTTGTTGTTTAATGCGGTAAAAAGAGGTTTCCTGAATAGGCGTGAGGTGGAAAATAAAAGAAAAATAGCAGTGTACAAGGCAACTTTCCTCCCAATCCTAACATATTCCTCGGAATCATGGACCCTGACTAAAAAGCACAAATAAATGATTCAAGCTTGAGGTTCCTCAGGAAAGTTGAAGGCAAAACCAAAAGACACAGAGTATGTAACATTACTATTAGGTCATCCGGGCAATCGAGACTATCGAACAGAATAGGCTATGTTGGCTAGGGCATCTTCTTCGTATGGATCCCAACCGGATTGCCCTTGTTACATATAAAACTAAAGTGGATGGCAAGCGAGAGAGAGGTCGACCTAGATTAAAGTGGGAGGTCGAGGTGAAGGATGCCTTCCAAAAAAGAGGATTAGAATGGAGCAAAAGGTATGAGCTAGTCCATGACCGGCTATGTAGGCTATGCAGACTTCCTCCTCACTCTGCTTAGGCGGTAGAAGAGGAGTGATTATGATGATTAATAATAATAACATAATGATATATATTAATTGTTATGGCAAATTCTGTTGGCCAATGTTAGCTGCAGGCGTTGTAGTTCTACAAGGCTCCTCATCGATTTGCTGAGCATAGTTTTCAGATGTAATTGTTTCCTTAATGATTGCCATGATGCTCTCATTCGTTTCAGTCAACTTCTGATGGCCGGCCTCTGCGCTTCTCATATTCAGTGCCCTTTGAAAAACTTCTTGAACCATCATTGCAGTGTATGTATGTTCCTTAGCATTCCTGAGCCAAATGCTTTGTTGATGTTACGAGTTGTTCCCGCATCAACACATCTTGTAATCTGTTACGAAAAATCCCTAGAATTTGCTATTTGTCTAACCATAGATTAAAAAAAAAAAAAAATTAAAATATGCAGCAAGTAATAAGCATTAACAAAAAAAAAAAATGCAAAGTGACAAATGCGCAGTAAATTGTTGCTCAAAAATCAATATCATTCACAACTCGCCGTTCATCTACTTATCATTCATCTCTGACTTTTACTCGACGTCTTGAGGCCGATTTCTCAGGATGCTTATTATTCCTTTTTTCAACAGAAGAATTTTTTTTTTTTTAAATAAATAAAAAGCTGGTATATGTCGGATTAAATTTTCCGGCAAATTTTATAAAAAGCCCTCTAATTGTTGTGTTAACAATTCATAACAGCAATAAATTCCACAGGAAATACGAATTAGAATATATATATATATATATATAACATGGATACTTCCTGAAGTAGGCACAATATTAATAAAGTTATTTCTCTTTATAAAAATAAAATTCCCTTTATATAAATGTTTATTGAATTGGTAAAAAGGTAAAGTAAAACTCCATATAAAGTTAGTTATAAATTTATTTTATAACTCAAGAATTCTTGCCAGATAAGTATTGCCCGTGTAGCTCTAAATTTTCTCACACAACAATTTCAACGAAAAAGTTCCATCTAAAACTTTTCCACATCACATCCATTTTTCACAAATACTTTTGATATAGAAGTTTAGTTTTTAGGTTAATAGCTATGTTCCCTAAAGATACATTTTCTTTTATTATTTATTTATTTAATTTCCAAGTTATTCTTATACTTTCATTGATGTTGATTTCTATAGAAGTAGAGTATTTAAATAGCTCTCTATTGTTCTTATTAATAATATCAACTTTATTACTTCTTGAAGAAAATTAATTTAATATTCTATTAAAATCACTTTGTTACTTGCCCGCTAGTATAAACAGCTTTTAGGTCCTTCTTAATTGTTAATGATATGGCCATTTTTTAAAGTAATTGGTAATTTTTTTAATGTAATTATTAATTGTTACTTTTTTTTTATATACCTTAATGAGGTACTATTGGGACCACGTCAATTTTTGAAATTATTTCTTTCACCGGAAGCACATGCTTGAGGCCCCCCCTGAGTACGAAAAAGTATTTTTTTCTCAACAGCTCAATAATGTTACAATAATTTATTCCATTGAAGTTATACTTTTAATCTGTACAGGAGAGTGTTGTCACCTTTCATTTGAATAAATTTTAAGGTTTGGATGAAATTTTTAAGATATATAAATAATATTAAAATAACGGAGGTCCCCTGGGTCGAGTCCCCAGTGTTGCCCTAAAAAATTTTTCTTCCTAGGAGCTTCTTTTACAGCTCATTTATTGTTCGGTATTGTACAGTGTTGTCTGTAACGAGAGAACACTGTCTAGAGGGCACTGAGAACTCTGGCTTTGAGCGCCAATAACCATAGATATTGGCGCGCCTTAAATTAAAAAATAAACTGCTGGACAAAAGTATTGCATAAAATTTCAAAATATTATAATTTGAAGTTGAAAGGTATTTCATATTTTTTTTTATGGATTCATGTTGTTGAACTCTAATCCAAAGGAAAAAAAGAACAACTAACAAAAATGTAAGAAAAACCTGGTTTTATTACACAGAATAAAAAATAAAGCTCAAAACAAAAATCTGTAAAATTCAAAATTAAAATGGTTCTTATTTATTATCACTTCTTCATTTTTTTTAACAGTATTTAGTGATTCTCTTGCTCTGATAACTGCAGCAAGCCTCCTTGGCATTGAAGAGATTAGATTTTGAATAACCCTTGAGAAATCTCATTCCATTCTTCAATAACTACCGTACGTAGTTCCGTCAGAATGTTAGGGGCAATCAGGCGAAGTCTGAGCCGTCTTCCAATTGTGTCCCAAAGGTGTTCTATTGGATTTAGGTCTGGACTTCTCGGTGGAGAAACCAAACGTCGAATCCCAACTTTCTGTAGGTACTCAAGGACAACTCGAGCAGCATGACATCTGGCATTGTCCTGCATTAATAGAAAATCATCACGGACTTATTCAGAAATTGGCACAACATATCGCTGAAGAACCTCTTCAAGATATTTCCGGGCATTTAGCAACCCATTTTCCACGATATGTAAGTCTGTACTTCCGTCAAAACTTATGCCTCCCCAAATCGTAACACCGCCTCCACCAAAAGCCACTCTTGGAGAAATGTTAACCTCTGCATATCTTTCACCTTGACACCTCCAAACCCTCATCCTTCCATCTGGAGAATGTAGGGTGAATCTCGACTCATCTGTGAATAAAACAAGTCTCCAATCCTCTGTTGTCCAATTGACATGTTCTCGCGAATATTGCAGTCTCTATGTGCTCTGGTGAAAAAAGGGCCAGCCAGTAACGGGTATCCTGGAAGCCAAGTTTGCTTCATTTAACCTTCTTCTGACTGTCCTACTTGAAATATGGACATTACGGACATCAGGGATCAAGTGACGTAATTGATTGCTAGTGAAGAACCTGTTCCTTAACACCTTCAGATGAATAAAATCTCTCATCAATGACACGTTCAAATGGGCGAGTTGTAATTTAGGGACGGCCCGTGGCAGGTCTTCGGAAGTATCTCCCAGGCTTCCTGTAGCGCACTAACATTCTTGAAACAGTGGATTGGTTCATTCCTAGTCTCTGAGCACTAATAGACTACTGAACCCCTTCTTCATGCAATGTTACCACACGAATTGCTATTTCTTCAATAATTTCCTTCACGAGACATTTAATGTTTTAAAAAAGTAAGGCAATCTTTTTTTAAAAAAAAACTGATAACAAAAACACTAAAGAAAACTTTATAAGAGAGAGTAATTACTCAGAGGCAATGAAATGACATACTGAGATGATTTGGGTTTACAAGGTATGAACAGATTATTCGTTATAAAAACATAAACAAAATGGTTTTATCTTGTTCTCCATTGGGTCAGAGTTTATTTAAAATGAATCCATAAAAAAAAACAAATGTATTATCATGAAAGAAAACATTTTGAAATTTTATGCAATGTCCAGCAGTTTATATTATAATGCACCTATTAAAATAAAGTAGAAATTGATCTTTTACGATTCCGCGGACATTTTCATGGAAAACACTTGAGATTTCGGATCAAATCTGCATCAATGGTTTACTAAAAACCGACGTTTCACCTTAATGAGGTACTATTGGACCACGTCAATTTTTGAATTATTTCTTCACCGGAAGCACTGCTTGAGGCCCCCCCTGAGTACGAAAAGTCTTTTTTTTTCAACAGCTCAATAAGTACAATAATCTTTATTCCATTGAAGTTATACTTTTTAATCTGTACAGGAGAGGTTGTCCCTTTCATTTGAATAAATTTTAAGGTTGGATGAAATTTTTAAGATATATAAATAGATTAAATAACGGAGGTCCCTGGGTCGAGTCCCCAGTGTTGCCCAAAAAAATTTGCTTCCAGAGCTCTTTTACAGCTCATTATTGTTCGGTATGTACGTGTTGTCTGTAACGAGAGACACTGCTAGAGGCACTGCAGAATCTGGCTTTTGAGCGCCACTAACCATAGATATTGGCGCGCCTTAAATTAAAAAATAAACTGGCTGGACAAAAGTATTGCATAAATTTCAAATATTATATTTGAAGTGAAAGGTATTTACGTATTTTTTTTTTTTATGGATTCATGTTGTTGAACTCTAATCCAAAGGTAAAAAAAAACAACTACCAAAAATTTAAGAAAAAACCTGGTTTTATTACACAGAATAAAAAATAAAGCTCAAAAAAAAATCTGTAAAATTCAAAATTAAAATGGCTCTTATTTATTATCACTTCTTCATTTTTTTCAACAGTATTTAGTGATACCTCCTCTTGCTATTATAACTGAAGCAAGCCTCCTTGGCATTGAAGAGATCAGATTTTGGATAACCTCTTGAGAAATCTCATTCCATTCTTCAATAACTGCTGGTCGTAGTCCCTGAGAGTGCTAGGGGCAATCAGGCGAAATGTGAGCAGTCTTCCAATTGTTTCCCAAAGATGTTCTGTTGGATTTAGGTCTGGACTTCTCGGTGGAGAAACCAAACGTCGAATCCCAACATCTGTAGGTACTCAAGGACAACTCGAGGAGTGTGACATCTGGCATTGTCCTGCATTAATAGAAAATCATCACCGACTCTTTCAGAAATTGGCACAACATATCGCTGAAGAATCTCTTCAAGGTACTTCCAGGCGTTTAGCGTCCCATTTTCCACGATATGTAAGTCTGTACGTCTGTCAAAACTTGTGCCTCCCCAACAAAAGCCTCTTGGAGAAATGTTAGCCTCTGCATATCTCTCACCTTGACGCCTCCAAACTTTCATCCTTCCGTCTGGAGAATGTAGGGTGAATCTCGACTCATCTGTGAATAGAACACGTCTTTAATCCTCTGTTTCCAATTGACATATTCTTGTGAATATTGCAGTCTGGCGACTCTATTTGCTCTGGTGAGAAGAGGGCCAGTAGCGGGTATCCTGGAAGCCAAGTTTGCTTCATTTAACCTTCTTCTGACTGTCCTACTTGAAATATGGACATTACGGACATCAGGGATCAAGTGACGTAATTGATTGCTAGTGAAGAACCTGTTCCTTAACACCTTCAGATGAATAAAATCTCTCATCAATGACACGTTCAAATGGGCGAGTTGTAATTTAGGGACGGCCCGTGGCAGGTCTTCGGAAGTATCTCCCAGGCTTCCTGTAGCGCACTAACATTCTTGAAACAGTGGATTGGTTCATTCCTAGTCTCTGAGCACTAATAGACTACTGAACCCCTTCTTCATGCAATGTTACCACACGAATTGCTATTTCTTCAATAATTTCCTTCACGAGACATTTAATGTTTTAAAAAAGTAAGGCAATCTTTTTTTAAAAAAAAACTGATAACAAAAACACTAAAGAAAACTTTATAAGAGAGAGTAATTACTCAGAGGCAATGAAATGACATACTGAGATGATTTGGGTTTACAAGGTATGAACAGATTATTCGTTATAAAAACATAAACAAAATGGTTTTATCTTGTTCTCCATTGGGTCAGAGTTTATTTAAAATGAATCCATAAAAAAAAACAAATGTATTATCATGAAAGAAAACATTTTGAAATTTTATGCAATGTCCAGCAGTTTATATTATAATGCACCTATTAAAATAAAGTAGAAATTGATCTTTTACGATTCCGCGGACATTTTCATGGAAAACACTTGAGATTTCGGATCAAATCTGCATCAATGGTTTACTAAAAACCGACGTTTCACCCATATTACAATGAAGCTAATGGAGGTTTCAAGGTGTAACGACCCGCACTATGGTCCAAACATAGCTGTCTAGCAAACCACTGACGCTGTCTCAACCCAGGAACTCAAGCGTTTTTCAATAATCAACTTAACCATAAATTAAATTTCAGAAAACATAAAATAATTTCACTTAACTTTAACCTAGTATTTTACAACCCTTCTGAAGGTAACTTTTTCTTTTTCAATGGACTAGATTGTATGTCTTAGATAAACGTTTTTACTTCTTTTTGTAAAATATTTTAGCTGTTATAGAAAAAAATATAATATTTAATAATTCTTGTGAGAAAAAATGGACACTTTATCTCTTGCCAAATAATTAACTATTTTTGCAATTGTTCTCTTCTTGTGTGTATTGAATAAAATATGTCAAAAACACGCAAAGCTGCTCAAACTTCATAAACCAGTTTCAGTTTTCTTGAGAATTCTCAAAAAACGGTTACAACGATTTACTTGAAACAGGGCAACAAACAATATATACTTTTATTATAAAAATTGTGCCAAAAAAAAAAAATTGATTTTTGAACGCCCCGAGGAGCTAAAGTATTAAGCTTCTTTCTAAGATGCCACGTAACTGTAATGTGCGATTGAGTACCACCACCTTTATAATACTAAAGTGCATGCTAGAAATTATAAGGTTGAAAAATCGATTAATCACGTGAAATCGATTAAGTTTGTACTTTATCGTAAAGGTTTCTGATTTTTTTTTTTTTGTCTGGACTTTCTCTAAGTGATGTTAGAGTGTACATATAATGTTAGATTTAATTTTAAGTTTTGTTTGAAGATTCTGGATAGATTAGTCTACAATGTAGTTCTTAAGAGCAGGAAATAAAATATAGTTTTCCCACCACATTTGCCTACTTTTATAAGAAAATTATCATTTTAATTTTTTTTGCACTAAGAGTATTTAATTCCAGATGTTGTTCACAGTAACATATACATATTAAAGAAAAGTTTTAAGCACTAGTAACTTTTACACATTTAAAAGACGAAAGTTAGATCACGATTTTTAGGGGTGTTGTGACATTTTCAGATAAAATAATGGACAGAAAACACCAGTTTACCACCAAGTAATTCTTGTGAAATCTTTAAAGTAATCAAAATGTCCTTGTAATATATCATCCTTAATACTGTATCTACATTCTCACTTTTTTACCAGTATATATAATAAAACATGATTATAGAAATAAATTAAACAGCCTTAAAATACTGTTGAATTTTATAAAAAGATTTATCTTTTAAATTGGTATAATGTTATTATATACTTAATATGATTCCATGTAAATAATATATTAAAGTAACATTTCATCAGTTTGTAATCATTATCGACAGGAATAGAGCCAGCCAATTGGTCCCACCATTAATATTATAACTAGATGTTTTATCTGGCTAGTCAGTCACTGTTTATTAAGTCTGACACGTTGATTTGAACTGACATTCCATGTCATATACTATAATACCCAGCGATCTCATTGATGTTTATCTTTCATTATTTAGTCAAAGATTCCATCTCATCTTTATAATATTTTTATATTAGAATTTATTTATTAATTTTTTGACAAAGAACTTAACTGTGACGGTCATTATATGCCTTATGTGTTTTATCTAATAACTATTTTATTTACTTAATAAACTATATAAAACAATATAGGCTGTGCAAAAACAATATGAACAAATCAAACAAAACAACTAACAACCAATCTAAAAAGGAAGCCAGGGAAGGGAATAGCTAAGTGGTTAGCTACCCGGGTTCGAGTCCAGCTGTGCTACCCTTACATTTTTTTCTTCCTAGGAGCTTCTACAGCTCACTTTCCGGTGATTGACAGTTTTGTCTGTCACGAGAAAACACTGTCTGGAGGCCGGCAATGCACACTGAGGAAGGCTCTCCGGGTGCCAATGATCATAGATGTTGACGTGCCTTGAATTAAAAAAAGAAGCCAACAACCATAAAGATACTAAAAAGCTACAAAACGGTAAAAAAAAAAGTTGGTAATATATATCAAGATCTAAAGAAGATCCACCAAAACAACGAATCAAGTAAATTAAATGCTTTTAAATAAAATGGTCACTCTTAGATATCTTTGGACAGTGTTTATTACTGAGTGATTGTCGGATAGTGCTTCTTTTTTTATTGTTGAACGTATTTTTGTAGTAATCTCTAAGGCGGATGTTGTCGACATATCAGACAGCCGTGAGTGAGCATTTTGGGGAATGGCCAATCCTAAAGCAACCCACAACTTCCAATTCTTCTTTGTTACATGTTATTGAACTTTCCCAGTGGTAGTCCATAATCTTTTATTTCCCTTACTTTGTTGTTCGTTATAGGATTCCACACATCCTGCCAAAACTGCGCTGCTCATAAACAGCTTGTGTAGGACACTTTACAATAGTCGGGTGACATTGCTACAGCCAATTTGGCTAACTTATGGAGGTCTCTATATTTTACTGACGATTACCCGAATGCCCAAGCACCCACATAAAGATCATTTGAGTGCCGCTTATATTCAAGTTCTATATATTATGGTAAAAAAAAAAATCAATGGCGTATGATCCAAAGTAAAAATTATTGTAAAATCCAAACGACAGACAAAAATCCAAAAATGGTGTTTATGTAGAAAATATAAATTTTCTATATTATAAAAACTGGATTTTCTGAAATAAAAAGATGTTGTTTAATGAAGACATTATTTTATTTTCACTTTCTCAGACTATTTTTGTTGTTTTTTTTTTTGTTTTTTTTTTATTTCTCCTATTCCTCGTAAATATAAGTATTGCGATCGTGTTTAATTTTCGAAATTAGTTTTTACCGGAAATACATGCTTTAAAATCCGTTGCCAACGAAAAAAGTGTTTCAAAAAACGAAAAATCGCAAGATGTTCAAACATGTGGTATTCGTAAACAATGTAATAATTTCTTGCCTGCATTGATATGTTGGTACACTTGTCCCTCCACCCTCGTCGTCGCCATTATTTTTATGTTAATAAAACTAATAAGCAAAATTTGAAAATTTAAAAAAAAACATATATAATTTTACATAATATAATTTATTAACCGGAATTTAGAGATAATTGTGTGAGTGTTTCACAACAGATTTTTATCTTTTATAGTGTTTATTCAAATTTAATTTATGTTTCTTTTTCTTTTTCAGGTAGGTGAAGTAACTACGTATATATTCCAAATTGAAGTAAGTAAAATTTTTTCATTTTATTTACCTTTAAAATATTGTTATACTTGTAGTGGTCTGAGTGAACCACAGAACCCCCACCACTCATCCACTCTAGCGGAGAGAAACAGCCCCTCTCGCACAGATAGGAGAGGCTCGGCGAGTGTATGTATACGAGAGAGACAGTCAGAGAATCATTCTGTTCAATTCAGTCTTACACGTCAGACATCATTCTGTTAATTCACACTCCGTACATATCGTTTAGCCACGTCAGTCTGTCAGTTCAGTTAGGTTCTAAACTCTAAAGTATAAAGTCTTTGGTATACAGTCATATACATATATATATAAATTATAATATCTCAAACCAAATCTTAAGGTGTTTATCTTTCATCATCAACAATCAACATCTCCTCACAACACCCTTAGAGGAGACCCTAGTTTGTGTACTGCGTTTGTCCTTGTCTGTAAAGTGTAGAGTGTATGTAGTTTAAATATATTGTGTACTATTCTGATGAATTGAATGGAGCACTGAGCTGAAGTAACCCGTGGGGTCGCTACTCCCCAAGTAACTGCATGCAACAGATCCCGTTGCAGGCTTATTAGTCAGTAACAAAAGACATATACTCCATGAGTCATATGGCCTGACTAACAAACTCACCATAACTAAAATTAAAATCATATGGTTGTGGATGAGTAGGTTTGCCTCAAAATTTTTTTGATGTTTTCCTGATGAATTTCTCTGGTTTTGCCCGGTGGTTAATCTCCAAACAGAGCTCGATTTTTACTGTTAACCCAGTCAGTAAAATATGATTTTTTTACTGCCATTGCGCTGGAAGATTCCGCACCTATAAAAAAAGTCTTTTCAAAGGCGGCCAAATTTTTATTACCGACATTCCTTGATGTCTTGTTGCCACTTAGGATAAAGTTGAATAGAATTGTAAACACGTAGAACTTGTTAGTGTTGCCCTCCACTTGGGGGGAGGGGTTTGAATACAAACTTGTCCCAGGTAGATTAACTTGTCAGGGGCTATGGAGGACTTACTTGCTGCAGCCTAACCATGCATATAATAACGTGTTTTGTAATGTAATGGTGTGATGTTGTATTTGTAGTAGTGGTAGTGTGTAGCACGAGCGTTTTAGTGAAAAGGGCTTATAAGTTTGTAATTTTAAAAGAGAATGAAGTTTAGTAATAATTGAGAAGTCACCACTGTTTTATATAATAAATATAATCTTTCAAATAATAACTACAAGTTAATTGATTATTATAAGCTTATTTAAATATATGTGAAACTGGCACTGATATTTAGAGAGCAATTCCTGAAGTGTCCTGTTTGAAGGTTGATGAATCTCCTTTTTTTTTGAACTGAACTATTAAAGACTGTCTCTATTCTTTGCTCTTTTAAAGCTGATGGCTCTCTTCTTTGGAATTGCTCTCTCTCTCGCGGGGGAATTCACTTATACAAAAGGTTGCCCTAACGGAATTTAGTGTCTTTGTTTTCTTAATAGCAATGACCAGATTTAATATACCTGGTTCTAAAATACACACTTTTTGAAGGTAAATTCACAGCACTAAAATAATTATAAAATATTAACAAAAATACAATTTTGGATACTATAAAATATTCAGAAACTTTAAACTATTATTTTTCGATTTTGTCCTTCCACTACATGTAATGGTGTGGATGTGTAGTTTGTATTAAGTAGCACGAGCGATTTTGTATGAAGGGCTTGTTAAGATGTAGTTTAAAAGAGAAGAAGAGTTAGCATTGATAAAGAAGTCACACTGTTTTTCAAAAGATATATTCTCTAAGAGAAATTAAGTTAACAACAATATGCTTATAAATTAATTGGAATAACTCTTAAAACTTGATACTGGCACCGATATTTAGAGAACGATTCCTGAAGCGTCCTGTTTGAAGGTAGAGTTTGGACTATATACTCTTTACTCTTTTAAAGCTGATGGCTCTCTTCTTTGGAATTGCTCTCTCTCTCGCGGGGGAATTTTCTTACAAAGGTTTGCCCTAACGGGATTTTGTGCCTTTGTTTTTCTATTTAGTAATGACCAGATTTAATATACCTGGTTCTAAAATACATACTTTTTGAAGGTAAATTCACAGCACTAAAATAATTATAAAATATTAACAAAAATACAATTTTGGATACTATAAACTATTATTTTTCGATTTTGTCCTTCCACTACAGTTTCCTCTTTCGCACGTAGGACGAAAGTTATCTAGTTTCTCCAGTAATTAAGATCAGCAAATAGGTGTATATTCAACATCTTATACAAAAAAATAAGCAAAATTCACTGTGAAAATATTAAAAATGTTGTCAAGATCAACTTTTGGTTATTTAGAAAAATCTGACTAAAAGTAAAATAGAGAAATATTATTAATTAATAATAACACGACTAATACAAGAATTTGGCTCCTTGGTGGGGAGGAATAGCAAAAAGCTGTTGGGAGTACAGCGTACGGCCTGTTTGGCTATTACTGGCGCGATGAGAACGACACCGACGGTGGCATTAGAGATGCTGCTGGGGCTAATCCCCCTTCAGTATGTGGTAGTGGGAGAGGCAATGAAAGGGTACCTCAGAATGAGGTGCAAGGGAGAATGGGTGAGAACCTTCCGGGGGATCACACTAGGATCGAGGAAAAAATTTGGCGAGTAAACCGATTCTTGCTATCCAAACTTGATGAGACGAGCAAGAAATGGGGATTTGAGAGAGATTATGAGATTACGATTGGCAGTATAGGAGATGATAATCTTACGAGGCCAACGGAGTCGGGCAGCGGCATTATTCGTTGCTATTCAGATGGCTCTAGGCAGGAGGGTACTGGCCTGTCGGGGGCGGGAGCCTGGTTTCAGGAACTGGATAAAGAGAGTTCGGTGGCCTTGGGTGGCTTGGCCACTGTTTTTCAGTCTGAGGTGGTGGGCATCATTGAATGCTGCCACCTGGTGGGGGAGTGGCAGGGAGAGTTCAAGGAAGTGCGGATTTTCTCGGATAGCCAAGCCGCACTAAGGGCTTTGAGTAAGCCTTGGTGGAGTTCGAAATTAGTGGGAGAATGTCGGAGGAAGCTCAACGCTTTGGCTCGGAGGGGTAAGGTGCATCTCTATTGGATACCCGGACATGCGGGAATAGAGGGCAATGAGAGGGCGGATCGGCTGGCCAGGGAGGGATCATCATTACCATTCTGTGGTCCTGAACCAGCCCTGGCCGTTACAAAGACGTTTCGCGACAAACAGATTAGACTTTGGGAGACGAGTGCTTTGGAGAAAGGCTGGGGGGACACGCAGGGGTGCCTCCAAGCTAAAAGATTTATAAAGGCAGGTAAGCAGAGAATTTCGGAGTATCTCCTGTCTCTCAGTAGGACGGGTTTGAGGACCTTGGTAGGAATAGTGACTGGACACACTTGGGTGTCCAGCCACTTGTTTAACATAGGAAAGACGCGGAGTCCCATTTGTCAGAACTGTGATGACGGAGTTAGGGAAACGGTGTATCACTACTTATGTCAGTGTCCCCGTTTCGCTGGAACTAGGTTTCGTATATTTGGGAGGACACCACTCTCGCAGGATTGTCTGGGCGAGTTGGAGTATAGGGATATCTTGAGATATTGTAGATTAACCGGCAAGTTACCGGGGGAGACTAATTAAGGGGTTACGGGGGGTACCGGGGGGATAAGAGCCATATAGGCTTAGGTTCCGCGCCTTTGGGCACCCGTTTCCGATAATAATAATAATAAATACAAGAATTTTAAACATTTAAACAAAAAAAATTATTATAAGTCGGAACAACGTCATAAACAAAAAGTGGGGATTGCATGTGTTAGGAAAGTGAGTTTCAGATAACGGGAATTCCGTACAATTTTGTTCAAACAGCAGTCTGCGGTCCAGGCGATTAAAAATGGCCGCATCTTAAACGGGTTTTGGCCACTGATGTAAAACCTAACATTTAAGCTGTAAGAAGGCAATAATTTTAAACACACTATTTATTTGTACAGCCGGTCTGTTGTTCCCATTTCACTTGTTTCATCACCCGCCTAAATCTTCGTTAATTCTTAATTGTACGGCCATCTATATCTTTAAGAATAAGTATTAAAGGAGATATATGAACTTGTGTGATTGCCGTGGTAATAAATTTCTTGTTTTTCTATTTTAGGAATCGGCAGGTGGAAAAAAACAATTTAATTTATTTGTTGCCAACGTTTGGACGAAATTCTTGGTTCTTCATCAGGGCTATATTTAGAATAAGAAGATATAATCCATAAAATACAATGTGTCAAATGGAATGCATATAAAAATATGCAAAATTATTACACGGTTGAAAATTAATTATTCTTATCTTCAAATATTATTGATTATTAATACCAATTTGATACATACATTTTATAGTTTGTATCTTTCTTATTCTAAAATTATCCCTATCCCTGATGAAGGACCAAGAAGTTGGTCGAAACATTGCAAAAAATAATTAAATAATTTTTCATCTGCCGCTTTCTCATCCATAGTAGAATAAAAAATCTGGTGTGAAACACTCACACAACTTTCTCTTACTCCATTTCTCAAAATTATAATTGACAAATTTTATAGTGCACCAAATTTAATGAAATTTGTCGAAAACTGAAAAAACAGTTCAGTAAAAGCGCATTTCCGGTTTACTAATTTTCTTGAAACTCGGAATTTTGGCCATGTATTTATTTCTAATTAATTTTCTTTGGATGACAGAATTGTCTAATAAATAAACTGAAATAGCACTTAAAACCTAACCCCATCCCTCCATCAAAAGTGCCCTCAAATGCATTTTTCCGGAGAAATGTTTTAGATAAAAATTATAGATCTTTGTCTGCTGCGTAGTTGATATACCAAGTTTAAAGAAAATCGTCGGAGCCATTTTTGGGAAAATCGCGAAAATAAAAAAAAAAAAAACTTGTAAAGTGGTACTTCCGGTTGAGGAATTTTGACAGATAACGCACCGTCAGATCCCATGATGATACCTCAACGTAATATCAAGTTTTAACTTTCTACGGTTTTTCGTTTTTGAGCTATACTATTCACATACACACACACACACACACACACTCAGAGACCATTTGCTAAAAACCACTTTTTTGGACTCAGGGGACCTCAAAACGGATATTTCCGTTGAAAACTCGATATCAAAAATTTGACACGATTACACAATACTTCCTCTTACCTAGGAGTAAGAGAAAGTAACAAGTAATTAAAGGAGATGACCAAAATTTAGTGATTGTAACCTCCCCTCCCCCTGCTTTTAACAACATTTAGGAACAGTTAGTATGTCAATAAAAATTGATATTTTAATATAACAATATACGAGAAAAATGGAATAAAACACTAGTTAAACACAATACAAAACTTAAGCATTAGGAATACTTATATTCAGAGACATTTTCCGTGGTAGCCTGCTTCATTTTGTGGTCATCGACCGGTTTCTGGCGTTCGCATTTTTCAGACAGTGTGACAACACAGCCTTGCACAGAGCAAACTCAGTTTACACACTGACTGGTTTTAACTGTATTTTCATTCAATTATAAACACCTGAAACTTCCACTATAGCTCTAATGTAAAATTAAACTAGATTCTCTATTGAAGTAATGAAACACACAAACCAAACTTGAATACTGAGATTTGTCTAAACTGCAAGAATTTGATAGTTCGTACAAAAATTTGTCAAGAAAAAAATAAAAATTATAAAAATTGCAAATTGAGTAACAGTCTGTAAAGGTTACAAAAGATTGTCTTTTTACTTTTACGAAAGCTAATAATTTTGACGTAAACTTCCAAATAAACTACTTTATTTCGTCAAATATTTCAAAATACTTGTATCTTGATATAAAAAAAACAAACAATAAAATATAAATGACATACAATTTATAGCTATTATTTGCATTAAAAATACATAGCTTACATTATACAACGTACATTAACATTTGCATAATTGAATTTTTAGTTTTTATTTACTTTACTACTTATGGTGGAATGTATAAAAATAAAATTATTTCTAGAGGAAATGTACTGGTTATAGAAACTGGTGCGCCTCCGCAATATACATTTTTTTTATTATTATTATTATTTTGTATACTATTTTAATAAACATAAATTTGCATATACTTATATTAATGGAGGGCTGAATATCCCATTAGATCATACTTCAAACTGATCAAAGATGTAGTGATAATCATAAACAAAATAAATAAATAAACCAAGAATTTATACTTTTGAAGGTCAAAAATTCTCAAGATACAAGACTTTATATGTAGGCGTTAAAGACATGACGCGTCTAGAATATTGAATAAACTACAAATATAAGAATATAAACTTGCATAACGAAAATGTATACATGTTATATATCAATATGCATGGTACATAGTTTGTGCTACCGTTAGTATTTCTCAACACAACTCTCTCACCACCCTCCCCCCCCCCAAAAAAAATAAATAAAAAGGAAAACAAGCACCTCCCACTACAGTTGTATTAGCCGAATTCAGATTCATAGCCAGAGAATGTCGAACAATTGGGGCACGTACTAGGGCATAGACCCACTTCACGTACATCTCTTATTAACAATTGAAGATCAAATATTAAAAATACTCAACACACACAAAATTGGGACAACACTAAAAAGGAAAACAACATAACCATACTGCTTTGTCAAATAAAAATTACACAACACAGCACTATTTCAAAAATGGGCAAAACCAAAAAAATAATAATTATTTTAGAACGCCGGATTCGGGTCCAGCAGTGCTGCCCTTAGATTTTCTCTTCCTAGGAGCCATTTACAGCTCACTGTCCGGTGATGGGTAGGGCGTTCTGTAATGAGAGAATATCGACCATTCTATTCAAATTTATAATTCTTTACTAATTTTTACTTTACTTTACAACGGCGTTTCCCTTTATTGGGTTGCCGTCAGGTCATTTCTCTCCCCAAGTCCGACCAGTCTCCTTGGCGCAATCCTCGCCTTCTTCTTTGTGGGGGACCCATTTTCTGACTTTTTCCGGCCATTTTTTAGGGCCTGAGATGTCCATACCATCTCACCTTTTTCCTCATAACTCTCTCTCCCATGGATTCCTCTATATTCATTTCCGGCCGTACATCTTCATTTCTCACACGATCTGCTTAGGTCTTCCTTAAACATCGCCGCCAAAAATCCATTTCAATTGCTGTTACCGTCGAAAACAGCTGTTGCGATGTAGTAGTCCACGTCTCGGCTCCATAGGTGAGAATTCCTTCCACGATGGAGTAAAATATCTTTTTTTTATTTTCTTTAGAAATGGTTTTGTTCGATAGGGTGGAATGGAGCATCCTTGTGGCCTTGCGCGCCTGTTGACTTCTTAAACCGACCTCGGTGTCAGTCACATCCACCTACTTCTTCCAACACTGAACCCAGGTACTTGAAATTATCCACTTTTTTACCGGCCTGGCCATCCACTTCTAAATCACCCCTGTCGCTCCCCCCCCCTATTACCATGTACTCCGTTTTCAAAAAATTTATATTCATGCCCCAATGGGTGTATTGGTGCTTCAATTTTCGAATAAGGAATTCCATATCATACCTATCCTGGGCCACGATCACCTGATCATCTGCAAAAAAGAGGGTACAATCTTTTACTATATGTTTAAAAAAAAAAACCTTATGGCGCAACAGCCCATGAAGGGCCAAGGCTAGCCAGACTGCGATTTGAATGGGGGGGGTGTGGTAAGCACGCCGCAATTCCTACGCCGTTTAGTTTCGGCGTTCGCTACCTAGGGCGCTACTAACTGTAGCTTTCCATTTTTTATCACGTTGCTGGGTCCACACTGACATTGCCCTCACGGGAATCGAACCCTGAATTCTCGCACGAAAGGCGAATGCGCTAACCACTAGACCAACCCGTGAGGACACTATATGTTTAATAAAAAAACTATTTTCGAAATTGAGTTCTAATCGGAAATACATGTTTTGAGATCCCTGGAATGCTAGACATGTGTATATGATGATAATTAAATATCTAAAAAAACAGATAACAAATGGCAGGAATTGTGTAGGTATTTCCTCCGTTTGTCGGATCCGATACGAAAGTTTTGGACAAATCAATACAATCGAAAGACTGATGCTAAAAAATAATTTTTTTCGTTGTCAGGGAACCTCAAAAGATATGTATTTCCTTGAAAACTTATTTTCAAAATCTTGACAGAATAGCAATATTTCTTTTTAGGCGGAAGTGAAATTAAAAAATGTCACACCAAACCTGTACAGAGTAACGCGAAAGAATTTTATGTCACACTCATACCTAAAAAACAAATATCAGGCCTCGATTGGTAATCGACCTGAAGTCTCACTTGGGTCGAAACGTCTCGAGACCAAAATAAAACGTTAGAAAACAATTTGGAAGTTCTTTCACCAATCGTTAATAGAATAATTTAACTGAATAGTTCTACTCCATATTAAAATATATGCTTCATTATCATTACGATAAGATAAATGTAATAAATGATTAATCATGTTCTAATAGTCGGAAGTCTCTGAAGTCTCATTAGGAGAGTTTCTTGTATGGGTCAAATTGAATAAGTTCTACGAGAGCCATTCAATAAGTAAAGAGACAAATGTTGTAGCGATTAAAAACGATTTATTTAATCAATAAAAACCTTGGCTACTTTTCAACATAGTCCCCAGCAACATTTATATATACACTTGTCCCATCGTTCTTCTAATTTGTGTATGACTCTGGCATAAAATTCCTTTGGCTTGATCTCGAAGCCACTTTTGCAACTGATTTTTAACTTCTTCATTGGATTGAAAATATTTCTCACGTAGAGCCCTCTTTAAGGGGTCCAAAAGAATGGAAGTCTGATAGGGCGAGGTGAGGCTGTAGTTTGTTGACTGATTTGAAACCTGGTTTCTTTGTGGGCGTCCATATGCTGTTTTGGAACCCATCTCGAACAAAGTTTCTTGCACTGCAGCTTATTCTGAATAATGTTATGCACAGTTCCAACACTCGCGTGCACATATTCAGCTATCAGTTCAACAAGTAATACGCCTGTTGTCCTGAATTAACGCGTTAATGCGAGATTGGAGGGAGGAAGGTGCAACTTCAACCGGTCGTCCACTTCGTTGCTCGTTACTTACACGGCCACCATTAATCTGTACTACCCATTTGTAAACGTTTGAACGGTTCAAACAATTATTCCCGTATGGACTTCACTACCTTTAATTACCTTCTGCAACTAAAAAATCTAATCACTAAGCGTTGTTCTTTCGAGGTGCAATGCTCGAACGGACTCGCCATTGTTAACTGAATACATTTGAGGCTATGCTTACCAAATACTCTTGAACAGTTGATGAGAAACTAAGTACCAACTTGACGCGCTGAAACTATTGTATTGATTAAACAAACCGTTTTTCAGGAATGAGATACTGTTGCTTTCAGCGTGCCAATAAATGTCACCAATTTTTATTTAAATTAGGTATATTTCTCTACTCACTCTTAAAAAGTATATACATACCATTCACGTATCAGTGGTCGTAGCGTTTGTTAATTTAGCATGAGTGCCAAGAGTACAGAAAATAAAATCAAATTTGCAAAACGAGACCCCGTATATGATGTAAGGGCAAACTTAAAGTTGTACTATACAAAAAATATCATTGCTTCGCGATATGGAAATTAATTAACTCTTTAAGATCTATAAAAATATAGAAGAAAATTGCATTCCCAAAACCGGCTTCCTCGTACCGGTTGGATAAGCACACTTGTTATATAATATAGTTAATGAATAGTATTCATTATTTGATCTGACGAAGATGGATCCAGTATACTACATATGGTTCAGTATTAAAGAGGCGATGGAAAAGCAACGATACAATTTATTGAAATGGCCCATTAAAAAAGGTTAGGCATACACGACCGTTAAGCGGCTTCACTATTTTATGCTCCTTAACATATACTACATTGGTTTTTTAACATAGTAAACCACACCCGACACACAGTTGCCAACCGATCTTTATCTATTTCTCAAAAACAGAAGTATATTCTATTTATAAGGTACCAAGATTGTTCAAGTTATCACGAATGTTTTCTTAGGACACGTGGGGTTATGTAAAGGTTTAAATCTCCAGATAATTACAGAGGGGATATAAAAAAAAAAAGACAAGACTGTAACACTGTGGCCCCAGCTAGAAAGGCCAAATGTGAACGACTTAAAAATACATTAACCATTAGAAATATATTTTCGTCTGTGTTTATTTAAAAAAATAAAAAAAAAACTTGTAACTGCTAAATTCTTTTTTATAATGGACGAAGTGAATCATCATCAGTGATGATAGTTTTTTTATATTTAGATCATCTATTTCGAAATATTACTTGAAATTGTCCATCTTCATTTCACTATCTACAAAAAGTACAGTAAATTAATTTAGCTTGGGAACACCGTCGATGAATAATAAAAAAAAATAAAAATACCATTTCTCTTTCCTAGAATAATGTGAGGTCAACCAAGGGCATAGTGAGGAAGGACCCCTAATTAAAATATATTGCGCGGTACTGGGTTTAGATTCCCCGTTCGTGGCAATAGGTTTTGTTTTATAAATATGAGCAATTTATATGGTAAAACATTTAAACAATTGCTACTGTGTCCATAACTGCTGATCTAAAATAGAATTCCTTTCCAGGCATCTATAAAGAGACACGTAATTTCCTTTATAGCCTGCTTAATTTTTTGGTTTCTTATGTTTGCCCATAATTAGGTTTATTTGACACAAAGTGTATGAGGTACCCATATAGTCCATTCAGTGTAAAAACCCCACCTAGATAGAACTTGAAGTAAACCTCAAGTTTCAACTTTCTCCGACCTAAATTATGGGGACCACACATACACAAAATTTCTTAAGACCTCTTTGTCACACACACGGGACCTCAACAATTATATTTCCGGTGGCAGTACTAGGTGCCGAAAATTTGACAAGATTGCAACATTACTTACTTAATAAAAATGGAATGAATACTTTATAAGTTGCTTTAAAGATGTTCGAGAAAATACCAAATTTAGAGAGAGAAACAAAAAATTAAAGATCAAACTTCCAACACTTTGAGGTCGTAGTGGGAATGAGGCGTGGCCCTCCACTGCGCTAATCTAATCTAATCCAATACTTTCTTTAAACTATCGCTTCAGTCCATAGCACCTGAGCTAGATTTAGATTTAGATTTTCAACTTCGGGTGGGCTACACCTCGGCACTGCAGCTATCACAGGCATATTGTGCCATACCAGATTTTATAGTAGGTGAACCCTTCCCCACATAAGGAGTTTAAAGGCATTCACAACTTTTTGCGTTACATCTCCTCAGGTCGCTATGTACCAAAGTTTCGTATCGCTATTTGGTTATTGCTACGCAATCAAAAAGCAGGTGTCTTGAGTAAATAGCCTCGTGGCCGGAGAGACCTGATTCCTACTCAAGCTATTGGTCATTTTGGTCCTCTCTTTACACAGTTTTGGCATCATCCTTTTGCTGTGCAAATCCCCTGGGCACACACCCAAGAGCGCTTCATGCTTGCTTCGGAGCCAATCTCCAAAAGCTGCACGGGCAGCTCCATTGGTTATCCCCAGGATAGGCTTTGAACCACATAACGGAGTATTTGCCCGGTTCCTGGCCAGTTGATCAGCTGCCTCATTATACTCAATCCCTGCCTGCCCAGGCACCCATTTCAGCTGACCCTTATTGTGCATTGCGCCAGAGCTTTCAGTGCAGCCTGACTGTCCGAGTAAATGCGTATAACCTTGCCACTTAGGGCACAGACCTTGATGGCAAAGACCAGCCTGGAATATAGTGGAGTATCTGCCCAACGGCTTCTTAATTAATACCTGCGGGCTCACACCATAAACTCCGGCTCCAGTTCCGTAGTCCATCTTAGATCCATCTGTGTACACAGAGGTCCCGTCTGGTCGCGTTTCTCCCATCCCTTGGTCCATTCCGCCCTAGTCCCTAGGAACACCTGAAAAGGAACCTCGAAGTTGTATATTGGACGAACGCTATCCTGGACCACACTTAAAACTGGGCCCGGATTGACTTTTAGCATTTTGCCTACTGTTTGGCTAAGAAGCTTCTCTGTCTTTGTTGCCCCAATTGTTGCGTAGTCTGTTGCGCAGTGGTGACAGTCCCAGCAGCACCTCTAGCAATGAGCAAACACGCCCCAATATGCAAAGCGTTAACAAGTGTGGTGTGTAATAGATATATTACGTTTATGTAAATTCTCTACAAGAATTTGATAAATTTGTTCTAACGATGGATGAGAATCAGAAACCCGTCAGGAATATAAAAAGTATACATGTTAGGACGGATAAAATTACCAAATTCAACACTTCCGTTTATTGGATTTTGATGGTAACCTTCTTGTGCGAACTGACTATTAAATGGAATTTCAAGCTTGAACTTTCCGGCGAGTTTTCATTAATTTGTGTTATTCTATTCAAGAATACATATACACACTATTAAGAAATATTTTTTTCATACAGATGAGGACCTCGATACACGCATTTCTGAATAAAAGTGTAAAAAAAGAATATAATAATAGATAGAAGTGGATGCAGAGATGTGAAAAGAAGCAGCGAACAAAGCAGGTCGGGGTCAATGTTCCGTTGTTCGATTTATGTGTGCGCATTGTAAATTAGGATTGTAAAAGTCAGCAATAAATAGAATAGAGAAAAGACAAGATAAAACTAATACTTCAAGAAGGTTAGAGAGATAGACATTACAAAGAAACATTATTGTATTTATATTATATATATGTTTGTGTATAAATTTATTTCTATTTTTTTTTTTTTTTTTTAACTTTAAAGCGCGTCAACATCTGTGGTCATTGGCGCCCGGAACCTTCTCAGTGCACTGCCGGCCCCCTGACAGTGTTCACTCGTTACAGACAACACTTTTATTTCATATTGTAATTGAAAAAAAAATAATAACACTTATTTTAATTCATAAAGTATGTTAATATTTTAATATTTGAGTTTGTGAACGTATGAACGTTATTTTTATGAAACTGGTGTGTGAAAAACACTCCCACAATTTTCTCTTTACTGCCGTTTATAAAATTGTTATTTAACAAATTTTATAATTAGTTTACCAAATTTAATTAAATTCGGTCTATATTTTTCTGGAGAAAATCGCAAAAACTGAAAAAAAAACCCTGTTCAGTAAAAACGCACTTCCGGTTTACTAATTTTCTTCAAATTCGGAATTTCAACAATATATATTTAATTCTAATTAATATTCTAATTAGATAATAGAATTGTGTAACAAACTGAAATCAGGAGACCATAATCCCACTCCTTCCTCAAAAGTGCTCTTAAAAGAATTTTTTCCGGAGACATGTTAAACAAAATAAATTGTAGCTCTTAGTATATGTTGTTGATGTACTATGTTTAAAGAAAATCGTCGAGCTATTTTTGAGAAAATTGCAAAAAAAGTGGAAAAAAAAAAAAAAAAAAAATGAGTAAAATGGCACTTTCGGTTGATGGATTTTGCCCGAAATCTTGGTCTCCGATGAGGTGATAGTACCTAAACGGAAATACCAACTTTGAGCTTCCTGCAACTTTTTTTTTTTTTTTTTTTTTTGAGATAATCTTTTCGCACACTCACACAGACTTTTTTCCTAAAAATTACTTTTTTGAACTCAGTGGACCTTAAAACATGTATTTCCGGTAAAAACTCAATTTCAAAATTCTGGCACGATCGCAATACTTCCTGTTACTATTATTATTAGGAAGAGGAAGTAATAAATACCATATTTTTTTCTCCATATTTAATTTTATTTTTAATTTCTTTTACTGCTGAAAGGGGAGATGTATTACGATCGTGCTTAGTTTCGAAATTTTCACTGGACATACATGTTTTGAGGCTTTTGAGTATGAAGAATTATATTTTTACCGTATGTGTGTGTGTATGTCTAAAACATCTTTTCTTTTTCGTCTATCTCTAAGTTCTGTTGGTTTTCGGCGTCGAGTGTTTAGATAGTGGATGCGTTCTACTTCTATCCTGGGTCAGCCTCATAATTGCTGCCAATGACTGGCCTTTTTTTTTTTTGTCCCAGGCGCTCTATGTACTCCAAGTACCCCAACCGAGGCCTTCCTCTCGTTGTCCTCAATTCCGATTTCGCCTCCATTCAAGCATCTTATCTTTCCAAATTAATGATTCTTTTATTTTTACTGATATTGTCTGATTATTAGTTGCTTCCTATTTATTGTTATATGATACTATTATTACTCTCAAATTAATTAATAACAGTTATGTAATTGAGTATTTCAAAGTGTATTAAAAGGTTTATTTATACTTTATTAAGTTGTATTAATTTATTTACATTGAATAATTCCTCAATTGGTAATAATATTACATCATAATTTACGTTTCTTAATTATTCTATAGTGTGCCTGTATACTTATAAATATAGATTTGCAATACTATATTATTATTATGTAATATCTTATTTGGCATTCCATATTTAGATTTAACTAATTTATAAAGAGGAATTATAAACCTTTATAATTTAATTAAACTTTGTCCAGCTCTTATAAATAAGAGTGGATATTACATATACGCTGAAAGCAGCAAACTTAATTTTCTAGTTTTCTTAATGTATTTATTGAATACATTGTCGTGTACATGTAGAATTTATATGTAATTTAATTATATTTATGGTATATATATATATATAAGATTTATATATATAAGATGTGTCTTAATACTTTATCAGTAAGTCTGACAACCAAAAGTTTTTTATACATTTGGCAACTTTTCAATTTTATGTCTGTTAAATATAATTATAAAAAACAAATCTGGTGTGAAACATTCACACAACTTTTCTCTTACTCCAGTTTTCAAAATTGTAATTAACAAATTTTTTTTTTTTTTTATAGTTAGTATACCAAATTTAATGAAATTCGTCGGTATTTTTATGGAGAAAATTGGTAAAACTGAAAAAAACTATTCAAGTAAAAACGCACTTCCCTGATCATCTGATTTTCTTCAAACTCTGAATTTCAATAACATATTTAATACTAATTAATATTATTTAGATGATAGAATTGTGTAATAAACTGAAACAGCACTTTAGATGAAAACCTAACCCAACCCCTCCCTCAAAACTGTTCTTAAATTTATTTTCCCAGAGAAATGTTTCAAATAAAAATTGTATATCATTGTATGGGAACTTGATATACTAAACTTTATAGAAAATTGTTCGAGCCATTTTCGTGAAAATCGCAAAAAAAAGTGGGGGAAAAAAAAAACCATTCAGTAAAGTGGTACTTCCGGTTGAAGAATTTTGACATGTAACTCACTGTCGGATCCCATGGTTATCCCTAAACGGAATATCAAAGTTTGAACATTCTGCGATTTTTCATTTTTTAAAAACTACTTTTTTGGTCCCGGGGGGGGGGGACCTCAGAACGGATATTTCCGGTGAAAACTCAATATCGAAAATTTAAAAAGATCGCAATACGTATTTCCTTCTAATAGCAGTAAGAGCAAGTAAAAATGAAAAGGATAGTGAATAAAAACACAAGAGAAATAAGGTTTTTATTACGACAGTATAATATTTTTCTACCAGTTTTCATCTATATATATATATAAATTCGTGGAAATCTAATTAAATACTTTGAACCTATATCTCTTTTAAATTTTTTGCATTTCCCGCCCCCCCCCTTTCTTCCAGGTTACACTACTATTCATTGTATAGTTAAATTCCCAAATAGGTTTGACCTAGTTCTTTTAACAATTCTGTCTACGTTTTCTATAGGGCTGCTGAGACTATTCATACACAATAGGAGGAAAGATAGTTAAAGGGTCGAATTTTATTTTTAATATATTCTTCTCTCTCTCTCTCTCTGTGTTTGATGTTAATCTATTTAAATAAAAATATTGTTGTAGAACTTTTTATTGTCCTGGAGGATTTAAAAATTTAATTATTTTTACGTTTATCTTTTATTTCCTAAATTGTGTTCTTATACGAATTCATCAGTTTTGAGATTCAACATTTATTCGATATATGTTTAAAATGACTAAACAATTTTTTTTTTTTTTAGTATCTTAAGCTTTTGGACTTTTTATTATTGTGAAATAAGTAAGTGGAGCTTAATGAACTTGTAATATTCACATAATTACTTAGCTGACTAATGTAATATCATTTTACTTTAATAAATGCTGAGTTAGCGTAGATATATACCTATATTAGGTATTTTAAAAGTGAGTTCCAGGCAAGTAGTTCCCCTTTATTCTTGTAATATATGTATCTTTTCCGTTCTGTTTACTACCATAGTTTTACTTTTCTTTAGGTTTACTTGCATATTTCTCATTTCGAACTCCTCCACCCAAACGTTGACATTATGTTAGAATTTCTCCCTAGAATCTGCTATTAAAATCAGATTATCTGCATATATCAGGTAAAAGAATGTTACTGGTACTAACTGTCGATATCCTAACTGGAAATTCTTAGTTTTGGTTTGGCAGGCTTTTAGTATGTCGTCCATAAATATGATAAAAAGTAAGGGACTTAGACTGTCTCCCTGTCTTACACCGGTCGTAGTTGTGAATGTTTCAGGCGACAGGGTAGATGTTATTATATAATTGCGGCAGTTCTTATAGAACCTTTCAATTCTTTTTATCAAAGTCTTAATTAATGTTCCTCCCTTAGCCAGTACTTCCCACATTTGTAAACGTGGAACTTGGTCAAATGCCTTACAAAAGTCGATGAAACATAGATGCACTTTTTTGTCATATTCAATAGTTTTTTTTCCATAATCTGCCTTATAGTGAATATAAGGTCCTGGGTAATTTCTATTTGAACGGAAACCACATTGGTCTTCTTCCAATTGATTTTCAACTTTCTTTCTCAATCTAGCTTCCAGGATTTGACTATAGATTTTGCTAGGTACACTTACCAGTGAGATTCCCCTATAGAGTAAACACTATTTCTAAAATTTGATATGATCGCATTATTTTCTCTTACCGGAAGTAAAGAAGGCAAAAATTGAATAGTACAAATTTTTTGCAATTTTAAATTCATTTGGTTCTATAGAAATTATTAATTTTTATGAATTATATTAATTATATTATTATAATGAACTTGTGGGCAACGTCCTTATAATTCTATTCAAAGTGTCTTCTTTCTATGGTTCTTAAAGAAAACATTCTGGATACAGTCATTAGCCAACAAGCTGAGTTCCTTGGCCACTGAATCTTGTTTTGATGAAAAGAAATTCATGCTTTAATCTACTAACTACCTATTTAATTACTTTCTCTTAATGCTACCTGTGTGTATGTTTATGTATTTATGTAGGTCTGTGAATAGTTCAAGTCAATAACGAAAAATGGTACCAAGTTTAAACTTGATATTCCATTTTGGTTTTGACAAAGAAACCGGCAGGATGTTATTGGTTAAAATTTGGAACTTTCTCTGTACTAAATAATGCTATTTTGTTTTTTACGATTTTCTTGAAGAAGTTCCAACATTTTTTTCTCTAAACACGTATATGGTTCTATCCCTTTTGTTTGGAACAGTTTTCTGAGAAAATTGATTTTTTTACTTGAATAATATTCTTCAAAATATAAACCTTCATTTTCTACCACTTTCACTCACCTTGCTTTTCAGCGATTCACAGTGCATCCATTTTGAGGCGAAAAATTTCTCTCATTCTAATCGCAATGCTTCATAATTTTCAAAGTGCCGTCATTTGGAGAAAATGAGCCATAAACGGAAAAAGACCGAAATTTGATTGTACATCGCCGCCTGAGAAATAGGCGGCGATTTTAGTTGAGTCAAACGCGATTCATGTGCAGGAGCGTTGTAATATTGCAGAATAGTTTTAAGTTCGTTTTAGTACAGAATCAGTTCCGTATAAAGTTCAGATTGTCTGCAACAAACTCAAAATACAAAACCCCTTCAACACAATTCCATGAGGATCTAATATTGGTCTTAAATCCAGCGTTTTGTGATATGCTCTATTTTGTGTTTGAAGCCTTCTTTACTGAACATCACAAAAATGAAAAATCGCAGAAAGTTCAAACCTGATATTCCGTTTAGGGATAACCATGGGATCCGATAGTACGTTACATGTCAAAATTCTTCAACCGGAAGTACCACTTTACTGAATGGTTTTTTTTTCCCCCACTTTTTTTTGCGATTTTCTCGAAAATGGCTCCAACAATTTTCTATAAAGTTTAGTATATCAAGTTCACATACAATGATCTACAATTTTTATTTGAAACATTTCTCTGGGAAAATAAATTTAAGTACACTTTTGAGGGAGGGGTTGGGTTAGGTTTTTCTCTAAAGTATTATTTCAGTTTATTACAGAATTCTATCATCTAAATAATATTAATTAGAATTAAATATATTATTGCAATTCGGAGTTTGAAGAAAATCAGATGATCAGGGAAGTGCGTTTTTACTGTACAGTTTTTTTCAGTTTTACCAATTTTCTCCATAAAAATACCGACGAATTTCATTAAATTTGGTATACTATAAAAAAAAAAAAATTTGTTAATTACAATTTTGAAAACTGGAGTAAGAGAAAAGTTGTGTGAATGTTTCACACGAGATTTTTTTTTTATAATTATATTTAACAGATATAAAATTGAAAAGTTGCCAAATATATAAAAAACTTTTGGTTGTCAGACTTACTGATAAAGTATTAAGACACATCTTATATATATAAATCTTATATATATATATATACCATAAATATAATTAAAGCGGTAGATAATCTTCAAATGGTTCCATACGGTAATTACTGCTTCACGCATTCGAGTAATTCCTCATAATCAACAACGGAAACACCATCTGATCTAGGCTCACCTTAAACACTGGTTGTCCCCATTTTTAAAACGTTTAAACAAAAACGCTACGGTATTTCGGTGCTGCCTCCTTTTTTTTCCAATAATATCTTAGAAGACCACAAATCAGAGTTTTTATTTTCAAGCATATTGGTTGTTGATTATAAATAGCAAGTAACAGGTAAAAAGAATTTTCGGGTACATTGAATAAAGGATTACTCAAAAGTAAACATTGACATAAAATATATAAACGAAACCAACAAATAGGATTTATTTACTGATGTAAAAAAAGTCAAGACATTGTTTTATAACTTTTGAAATAACATTTTTTTATAACATTGTTTTATAACTTTTGAAATAACATTGTTTTATAACTTTTGAAATATAAAATTCTGATCATTTTTTTCAAATTTTATCCGTCTTTATTATCTAAAGACTTATTGGTAAAAGACAATATGCAAGCGTATCCTCTCGTGTACTTATTGGTAAAGTAATAAGTAACAGCACGTATAACCAACGATTAATGAAATTTCTGCAAAGTTCGAATGTATCCATCAAAAATCGATGGAAAAAAAAATTAACAGTTAAAATTAATATTTTATTTAAATTAATTTCATTATTAAACATATTTTTGTGTAGTATTCAATTAAAAAAAAAAAAAAGGAGTAATTAATTAAAAAGGTAGTACACCTCTTCATAATTCAAAAATAAAAAAAATAATAATAATGAGGTAGTATAGTATATTTTAGCCACCTACTTAACTAGAATACGATAATTCTCATATGGTAAACATTGTAGTAAACAACGTAAAACGTAAAGACACCTCTTCACATTTTTTTTAAACTTACTATCAACTTGTAGTATCGATTTGAACTTTCTTCCTATATAAAAAAAAGTAGGCGTCATTCATAAATGTAAACAACCAACGCAAATTACTTTTATTTTCTTGAACATAAACAAAACAAAAATCCACGTATATTTTTATACCTTAAAATATCGGACAATCACCTTTCTTTTCTTAAGGAAACAAATATACTTAGTAGTTAGTAGAAATGCATTCAGTAAAATGTCTCTGTCCGGTTTACTACTAGTAATCTATTTGTGCAGTATCATATTACCGTATATATCGTATCCATTTGTGAAATATAAATGGGAAGATATGTTTGGGTATCAACGTTTGGTTACCATGTTTTGAGTTATACTGTAAACAGGGGTCGGTTCAAGGCGAGCCACTTGCTGATAGCGCGACCCTAGTGTTGTCTCGCGTAATAAAATTGAAAACAGTTCATCACCGTTTTTCACAGTACATAATAAAACTATATATACATATATACTTCCTTCAATGTAAGATTTTCGATTGTCGGGAACGACTATATTTTCATTGTTTGACAAAAATTTGTTTCAGCTTTACATCAAAAGGTTTTAAAATAGAAGGAATTTTGATAATCATTTTTTTTTTCTCTCTCTCTCTCTCTCTCTCCTTCAATAATTTATTTGCTTGCAACTGTACAATAGATATAATAAGCAAATGTGGTGAATGTTTACATGACATGATTGACATGAGAAGAAAATACCCAATGGTATATATTACTTCATGGCGTTGAAGTTAATTTAAAAGGTTACGGGGTCATTGATACTTCAGACGTCGGGATGAATCAGCGGGTAAGGTTTGACTAGCAAGTTGTTGAACCAAAGGATTATGATGATTGGGACAAGGAGTTATGGAATCTGATAACGGGACTTTATTGGAACGGACACAAATGGAATGGGTAGGTCATCATGTTAAGTTTTATTGGAGACATAATAAGGAGCACTGGTAATTTTTCGTAGGATTTTGGACTGTAAGGATTGGATACGGTAAACGTTGGAATGCTTAGTGGAGCCCCATACCTCTAGTCCGTAAGTCCATATTGGTCGTAGTAAAGTTTTGTATAGTGTGATCTTATTTTTTAAAGTAAGTTTGGATCGTTTGTCTAAGAGTCTTGAAAGGATAAGAGTAATCGTCTATTAGTTTCAATTCTTTTCAGTCTGGTATGGGGGTGGGTTCCAGGTTAGTCTTTTGTCCATATATAACCCAAGATAGCGTACTCTATCAGCAGTAGGTAGGAAGGTGTTATTTAATTTAACACCAGGACAGAGGGAGTGACGAAGTGTAAACATGGTGTGAATACATTTCTTTTCATTAACTTTTATCTTCCATTTTTTGCACCACTCTTGTATCGAGGAAAGATGATCTTGATGCGACCGGAGGCAATAGTAGGTTCGGTATGGGAGGAAAGAGTAGCAGTATCATCAGCGAAGGTTGATGTTACTATACTAGGATGTAGGGGAAGGTCAGCAGTGTGTATTGTGTATAAAATTGGACCTAGAATACTACCTTGCGGTACTCCAGCTTTCACAGGGGAATAGGGAGATAAGGAAGAACCCTAAGAGGTTTGGCAAAACCGGTCACACAGGTATGATTTAAGAATAAGGAAATAGAAATATGGTAGGATGCCTTTAAGTTTCCACAGCAGTCCAGGGTGCCACACCCTGTCAAAAGTCTGAGAGACATCAAGGAAGGTTTGATAATCTCATTTGAAAAATTCTAATCATACTAACCTTTGAAAATAAGTTTTCAATCACGTAGGCTCTTCGATGTCACACAAAAACCAGTTATAAATGTCTTTTATTCATAACAAGACCTCTGAATAGTTGTAGTAATCAGAGATACTTTCCGTGATAGCTTGCTTCTTTTTTGTGGTCATAGACCGGTTTCGGGCGTACGCCCATCATCAGGATGTTTTTTGTCAAACAGTGTGATAATATAGACTTGGACAGAGCAAATTTAGTTGATACCCACATGATACAGATAAAGGTATCAACTAAATTTATACTGTGCAAGTCTATGTTATCACACTGTTTGACAAAAAAAAGATCCTGATGATAGGCAAACGCCCGAAACCGGTCAATGATCACAAAAAGAAGGAGGCTATCACGGCAAAAATCTATCTTGATGCTTCCCAGCTCTGCGGAATCAACCACAGCAACAGTTGTAGTTATGTTGTGGAAGTGGCTAAAATGCGAAATACACCGTTTTTTCTGAGAGATCGCTCTCTGTTCGCTGCGTACCTACATGTTTGTACCTAGTCCTGCTATAAGTACTGCTAAAATAGGAGTATTGTTCGCCAGTTTGAAATGAAACAAAATATTTCTTTGGGAACGGACATTAACATCCTCAAGAACAGTTTAAAAATATATATATATATGTATATATTTAAAATGTCCAACTATAGCCTTAATGTATTCTTTAAGTTTCTTCGGCCAATCATCAATCGAATTAAGCATAATTTCCGGTGAAATGGATTTTATGGTTGATGGATTTTTATCTGAAACCTTCGTGTTAGATGCGGTGGTAGTAATTTGAGCTTCCTGCGATTTTTCATTTTTGAGATATTTTGAGACATTCACTCCTACAGGCCTAAAAAAGTAAAAACAATTTTGTCTTATTTAAGGGACCTTAAAACATGTATTTCCGGTCAAAACTCAATTACGAAAATTTGACACGATCCAATAGTAGATCTAGTATGTCGTCCCCCCTTGCGGAGCAGTGATTGAATATAATGAAATCGTCTACAAAATGTATAGTTCATAGTGTGAGTGAGTGCTGGAGAGCTAGAGTTTGTCTGTGAGTACGCCAAATCAAAGAATATATAAACATTAGCAAGAAGTTGACTATTTGTTTTTAGGCTATATGATACCAGAAGGGACGTCAAGAACTGACTCATCATCACTTCCCCTCCACTATCCTATTAATTTCCGGTGGAAAATTCTCAGTTACGACAATTTGACACAGCCGCCATATTGCAGTAAAAGAAAGTAAACATTGATTGTGATTGAGTTTTGTTTCTGTTTATTTTGATGGTAAAAACAAATAATATTTTTAAAGTAATTGTGTAACTAATTAATAAGTGACAGTTTTATTGACTAATTTAACAACCTTTATAAATTGACACACTCCTTTTTATTAACAAACACTTCTTCTTCCTACTCATATATTTGATCTACTAGAATATTTTAGAAAACCGGTTTGTAATCAATAGTATTAAAATAGCGTTTAATCCATATTATAGCTTTTTAATCAACTATAACATGACATGGGAATAATACACTAGTAGCTAGCTGAAGATAATTTTCTTATAAATAATATTTTTCCTTTCATTCTTATAAAAACAAATTAGCTACTAATTAAATTAATTAACTATATTAATTAATTTAATTAGATTTTATGATTATTCATTGCAGTCGCTACTAAGAGGAAGTATTGCAATCGTGTCAGATTACGAAAAAAAATGTTTTTAGCGAATGGTGTGTGTGTATGTTTGTGTGTGTGTGTGTGTGTGTGTGTGTTTGTATTTTAAGAGAATATCTCAAAAAAGAAAAGTTACAGGAGAAGTTCAAACTTGATATTTCGTTTTAAGTACTTAACCACCGCATCAGACAAGTAATATTTCGGTCAATATCCATCAACCGCGCAAGTGCGAATTTACTGAATTTATTTTTCTTCTTTTTTTTTTCAGTTTTTCGTGATTTTCTCGTGAAATAGCTACAACGATTTTCTTTAAATTTCTTATACTGTGTTCACATATAAATATCTATCGTATCTTTTCCTTCCCGCAAAATTTATTTTTGAGGGTTTTGTGGGAAGAGTAGCGTTTTGCTTTCCTCTAAAGCACCACTTCAGTATAATATATAGTTTTGCTACCTACATAATATTAATATACTTTCGAAGTATTGATAGAATTCCAAGTTTGAAGAAGAAAATCGGTTTATCGAAAGTGCGATTTTACAGAATAAGTTTTTTGAGTTTTTTTTTTTTTAATTTTCTCGAAAGCAATTACAACGATTTTCTTTAAACTTGGAATGCTTGCTGCATAGATAGAATAGAATAGAATGATGCAGGGGGTGGGGACTCGAACCCAAGCACTGCAGCCTCCCATTGAGGCTTATTGTGCTAACCCCTCAGCACCTAGTAGAGAAAGCCCCCCCAGGACCTTCCCCACCAGTCCTTCTTGAAGTACGATTTCCTCCGGTCTCAGAGTGCTGAAGATCTCGTACCGCAATCTGTCGATTGCAACGCAATCAAACAGCAGGTGAGAGGCCGTCTCCTCCTCCACCTGACACAGTCTACACAAGGGCTCTGAATCCACCAATCCCAGACTTGTGCAGATGTTTCTTGAACCTACCATGCCCAGTAAACAGGCCCGTTATCAGAGAAATCTGATATCTGCTTAGACCCAGGGTGTCTCTGGTTCTTCTTCTACACAGCTCTGGCATGACCATTTTGCCGTGTTTTAATGCCCCAGTACTTAGCTTCCAGTGATGATTATGCTCTCTCCGAATCCATTCTCTCAGAGACACCTTGGCCATACTTTTGGCTATTCCCACAACAGGTTCCGGCCCATAGAAAGGAGTATTCGCTCCCTCCCTGGCCAGTTGGTCGGCTATTTCGTTACCTTTAATCCCCTTGTGCCCTGGCACCCATACTAGCCGAACTTTGTTGCCTCTACAATCCTTGACTAGGGAAGAAGTAATTCTGAATGCCCGAAGAGCATACAACGCAGCCTTGCTGTCCGAGAAGATGCATATTCCTAGAGCCCATACATACGCAAATTCTCCTCAGCACAGATCTTTATTGCATAAACTTCAGCCTGGAAAACCGTGGAATATCCACCGAGGGGCCTCGTAATGCGTACCTCCATAAATTCCGGCTCCAGTTCCGCAGGCTATTTTGGGCCCATCCGTGAACCAGGATCCCCCAGTTTGGCCCCGTTTTTCCTAACTTTTAGCCCATTCCGATCGTGACGTTAATATCATTTGGAAGAGGGGAGCTCAAAGTGGAATGTTGGACAGCACTCCTCCCCATCCATCTTGAAGATTCGGCCATGGTCAGCCTTCTGAGTAATGTCCACGTGCTTGGCTAGGGAGCTTCTTTGCTTCCACTGGCCATTGTTCATTAGTCTGTACGCGCTAGCCCTCGCCTGCCGCATAGATAGAAACATATCACTTTTATTTAAAAAAAAATTCTGAAGAAATAAAAAAAATTGACTTTACAGGTTTATAGGTTTATTGGGAAGGCCTGTCGATTTAAATTTAAATTTACACAAGCTTTCATAGTTTTGACATAGAGCGCTCCACCAACATGGGCTAGACATTGTAATGTTGCAATTTTAAAGAAAAATTTCTTGATTAAATTGTCTTAATTAGAATAAGAGAAAGTCGTGTGTGAATGAGTGTTTATTATGAGGGTTTATTAGACTTGCCACCAAAAAAAGAAAAGGTGCTAATAATTATTTGAGTAACTTGCATGGCCCTTTAACTTTTTTTTTTTTGAATATCTGCAAGATCGTAATCATTCCTTTTACTAATTCTAAGAGAAAGTAAAAATTTGTTATTATTAAAGAATTTTTAATATAAAGTGGTTTGATGAAATGTTTCTGGTTTCATATTCATGAAACATCAGGTTGACTTAGGTATTATCATTTTTTCCTGTTAGTGACCATGTTGAAACCATGAGGCTACGTATGCAGCATTCAGTTTAATTCTAAATTTCTATTTTTTTGTCTTGGAGCCTAGTGTTGGTGTATTCCATTACTGTTTATATTAATTCAAATGCGTTTACTACTCTCAGATTCATCAGTTTTCATTGAAAGATCGTTACAGGTCAAATTAATGTCGATGTTATCTGAAAAATTGTGATATTCCTTTCTAGACCTTCCAGATATCAGCCTCATTACGTTTGTCATACTATTACCATCATTGTCCCATCACTGCAGGCCCCTCTGATCGGATACTTTCTTACTAAGTATCTAACGAATCATTCACAGCGATGTTATCGATTCTTCTCTGCCTGAAAACCAAAATAAGTACAAGAATTTCTCAGTCTTTTATCCATTCATTTTCATTTCTCTCGTCCCTCGTCCTTTAATCTTTCTGGGAATTCATCATTACAATCTCAAGGACGACCGGCTTCTGGCTTATTTCCAAGTGACATGTAGATCGGCTACAAGCCGTGGTTGTGGTGCCTGTAAGGTAGCAGTTAAGAAATGATGGATACACAAAATATATACTGATTTATATTTTAACGATTTACTGAGTAAAGAGAGAAGAGAGCGACCAAGCGAAGAGTTATGATTGTTGATAACATGGCGAATGGCGTTATAGTAATTAGTGTGGCTAGCTAGCTTGGTGAACCTTACAAGGTTGAGACTTGTTAACACGTTAAAGTTGATCTGGTGTCTGAATTTTATGCTCTCCGACCATCGTTGACTTTTTATAGCCCTTGATGGGAGTTAGAGCCGCTTTATTGGAGGGGGAGCCTCGCTGTCCAAGCTGAACTCATTCGCCAATACGTTGTAGTGACCATGACAGACGAGGTAATGCGTGGTTGGCGTGCGCTTGGAGGCTCGATGGTAGCGTTTGCTGCGCCTGGTATTGAATGTATTGAGTCTAGCAAATGTGTGGTGAGTTTAATGCTTTGTCACGCTCCTTTGTTGTACGTAGCATGTAAATGCCAGCAAATATATAGGAATTTGGAAGTGTTGGTTTTGTAGAGGAGCATGACTCTACTGGACCTACATAATTGTATCCACAGTTTGGATATAGCAAACCAATATGGCTGAGGTTTAATATTCGACTGTGGTAGCTGGGCCAGTTAATACGAAATCAGCAGCGTCATAAAGACTACTGCAAAGGTAATGTCTGGTACCCAATTCGTGCCCAAATAAACTTGGAACAAGGCCCAGGACTAAGTATTGTAAACTTTAGTATTTGTGCATTTTAATTCATTACAATAGAATAATCAGATTTTTTTTAGCTGTGATTACAGTAAAATATTTTTGAGAATTAACTTTCTCATTCTTTGGGAATAAAAATTTTTTCTTGTCAAATTTGTTAATTTTTAAGAAAATTATACTGAAGTATATTTAATTGAGACCTATGTCCGCACGTGCGGGCATGTTTGTTCTACAAGCATCATAAGTGTCTATTTGTATCTATAATAGCCTAATAATATAATAATAATAGCTTAATATATATTATAGGATTGTAGATAAATATACAGATAATAATACTGTTGATAGGTAGATTAACCTATAGGTGTCTATAATGTTGAAACGTATAGAGTTATACATACGTTTTCGACCATATATGTGAGTGATTGTGTTTATGTGTAAGTGTCCAGTGTGTACTTATGTTTCTGTATTATGTTAGAATGTTTGCAATTTGAATAAATATTTGTTTATCACATATATACATGTATATACAATTACAAATAATTATAGAAATATGATAGAATTATGATATATTTGTGTGTGTGTGTGTGTGTGTGTGTGTGTGTGTGTTGTGTAATGTTAGCAGTAATGGATGGTGAATATTGACGAAATTATTGGACACATGAAGTACTTCTATATTCACAATATATGTATATATATATATACATATATATAAAACTAAACTCCCTTTTACCTTTTAGTAGGTTAGGTAAAAGAGAGTTTAGAGAGGTAGAGTAATCGAGCGTGAGTGATGATTGCTGATAGGGTGATATGAATGAATGTAGAATGGTTGATGTGATTGGTCTGAAGAGTGATGATGTGCCTAAGTAGAACACTTCCTTGTTCTGACATACATTAAATAATGTGGCTGGCTTGGTGAAGCTTTCAAGTTTAAGATTTATAACTCGTCAAAGTTAGTTATGGCGAATGAATATGAGGCCCAAGATGCTCCTGTTTTTTATAATTTCTCCAACCGCTAGAGATAGCTTCTAGAGGGAGATTTGTTGTCGAAGTTGCATTACATTGTAATAGACGCGACTGTGGTGGTCATTCATAGATGACTTGCTCTTAGAGGCACAGTGGTGCCACCTCAATGCGGTTGCTAAAGGAAGTGTTGAGTCATGATGCCTTTGTTTTGCAAATTTGAAATTGATTACTTGCATGACACTACTGATACTGTTACAGATTGAGAGATTGATCAATGGCCGATGACTTCTTGATAGACTTCTAGATTATTGTAGATTAGTTGAATTGTGGAAGAATTTGGTTTTTAAACTTTCTTGAAACTGGTTCAAGACATGTTGTAGACTCAGACTCCGAATTTACACAGTTTTATACACAATCCTAGTGGAGATTGAGCTGAGCTTGTCGCTTATAAAATAAGTAATCATTCAAGCGCTGCAGACGCAAATGGCGTGTAAATAGATGTGCATTAAACTGGCGCTGTTGTGTAGTATAAAAAGAAAGTATATTTCCAGTAATGTCTATGCTCTTTGATTTAAATATTTATAACACTTCTTTCCAATGTAGCATGCTGCTCCACGCATTTTTTACGCTAGTCTGAAAAGGATCGTTAAAAAGCATGCAGTTTTCTAGAAAAGAAAAAAAAACATTTCACTCGCCATATTATTTCTCTTGAACATAATTCTATTATAAAGAACTTAAATTTGTTTAATTTGTAAATAAAGGCTAAAAGTTCCGATCAATAGAATTGTTTTGCTAAGTTTAATAGAGACTTATTTATCTAGGCACTTTATCCATGTGATCTATTTTCAAACTTTCACTTATCTATTTCAAACATATCATCATTAGAGAAAGTTAAATAGTAAACATTATAATATATATATATAAACATTAAAGTTTAATTAGCATATTATATCAGCGACAAAAAAACCATACAGCTACATCCTCAGTCAGAAGTCATCATATAGATAGATAATTTTAAATAGATATTTTTTTTTTTTATTTCCCCTACTCCCGCCTGGTAAGAGGAAGTATTACGTGCCAGATTTGCGAAATTTTTTTCTCACCGGAAATACATATTTTTTGGGTTCTCCGAGGTCAGAAAAACTAATTTTCTAGAAATTGGTTTTGGGTATGTGTGTGTGCGCGGTCATCATAACTTAAAAACGAAAAAATCGCCAAAAAGTTCAAACTTGATATCTAGTTTTAAATGCTTGCGTAAGATCTGGTAGTAAGGGTTTTGATTAAAATGTGTAAACCGGAAGTAACACTTTACTGAACGTTTTTTTTTGTTGTTTTTTTTTTTTCATTTTTTTGCGATTTTCTCGAAAATGGCTCCAATGATTTTCTTTAAACTTCGTGTATATAAACTACCCATATAAACCGCTACAAATTTTATTTGAAACTTTACTTTGGAAAAATTCCGATTTATGGCGGATTTTAGGAAAAGGGGTGGAGTTATGTTCCTCCTCTAAATTGCTATCATAGTTTATTATATTCTATCATCTATATAATGTTAATTGGAATTAAAATATATTGCCCAAAATTCTGAGTTATATAAGGAAACCGGTTGAGATAGGAAGTGCATATTTTTCTGAATAATTTTTTCCAATTTTTGCAATCTTCTCCATAAAACACCGACGGATTTGATTAAATTTTATTATATGCACTATGAATAGACTTTTGTTGGGAATTTTTTTAAAGAGAAGATTCATTTAATGAAGTTTTGGGAGAGTGAGAAGTAAGTTAAGATTATCCTATTGATAAAAAATTGAAGACAAATAATTATTGCTGGTTGTTGTGGTTGGTTTCGCAGAGCTGGAAAGCATCAGAAGATATTTTCCATGATAGCCAGGCTTCTTTTTGTGGTCATCGACCGGTTTTGGGGCGTTCGCCCATCATCAGGATGCTTTTTGTCAAACAGTGTGATAATATAGATAGAGTGTATTAACTAAATAACGCTCTGTTCAAAACTATGTTATCACAGTGTTTGACAAAGCGATGAGCACAAAAAGATGATGGGCGAACGCCCCAAAACCGGTCGATGACCACAAAAAAGAAGCAGGCTATCACGGAAAATATCTCTAATTATTTCTAGTATTTTATCCTATTCCTTTATCCATTTCTTTCTTACTCAGGATACTTTCAAAACAAGTATTTCCGGTGAAAACGAAATTTCGAAAGTGTGACACGATCGCAATACTTGAAACACATGTGCAGCATGAAAGATTGTTAGAAACTCTGGACAAAGTTGGCATCCGGGGAGTCGCTCATCAACTCATGAATTCATATCTGGGCAATAGGAAACAAGTTGTCACATTAAGATCTTCTGATGAATGCAATATCAAAGAGAATTTCAATCTCGGACCCTATGATCTCCTAGTGGTGTAGGACAAGGCTCTAAGTTGGGGCCACTCCTATTTATTATAGAGGTCAATGATGCACCCAGAAATAGTAGGAGAGGCAAGTTAATTCAGTATGCAGATGATATCAGCACAGTATTCACTGGAGGAATCGAGGATGATGTTGTGAATTGTGCCAATGTTGGAGCAGATGACATATTTAGATGGGCCAAAGACAAATGCATTAAAATGAATAATTCCAAGACGGTTGGTCTGTGCTACTCAGTTGCTCAGTACTCTCCTTTAGTTAAGAGTGAATGTGGCAGCATTGTCTTCCCACCTACGACAAAATTTCTTGGACTCCACATCTCTGTAGATCTGCGCTGGAAAGAACATATAGGTTCACTGGCTCCTACACTTTCGAGCATAGTATATCTCTTGAAAAAATTAACTCTAATCCTCAATCTCGAGGCCTTAAAAGTAGTATATTTTGGAAAATTCCAATCAACGGCTTCCTATGGGATAATGTTTTGGGGAAACAGCCCATGTACATCAAGAATTTTCCGCATCCAAAAAAGAGCTATTCGTGCTATGGTTAAAGCAAGACCCCAATGAAAGCTGTAGGTTGCATTTTAAAAATAACAAAATCCTCACAATTCCAGCTCTATATATCTTTTCCATCTGTACGTGGTTCTATAAAATTAGAAATAATTACAACACCTTCAACCATAAATATAATACTCGGAACCGTGGCCACTTTCCTTTTCCTCAAGCAAACCACTCATTTTTTACATCTTCTTATTTATTTATGGGAAGGAAAATATTTAATGCACTTCCGAATGATGAAATTAAATCTAAAATAGTTAAATCTAAACTAAAAACTATGCTCCTGGATAAAGTAATATATGATTTGGATGATTTTCTTACATAGACTTGCTTTGTGTGAAGGTTATTGGGTTATTGTTTAATGTACTGACATGTCTTGTTCATACACTTGAATGTAAAAAAAAATGAAGATAAATAAAGATTATAATTATTATAGGGCAGGAAGTAAGAAGAAAGTAAAAAGTAAAAAATCTGAAGCGAAACACCAATACGAGTTTTGCTTCTGGTATTTTATCTTCAGCATCTCTGGTATTTTATCCGTCGCAGTATGCATATTATTTTGTTCCTGACCGGTTTCGGATTTTCATCCATCGTCAGAACAAATTCATCAAGTTCGTGTAGAGCCAATAGTGTAGAGCTGACATATTGATTGTCAGAGCCAATAGGTTCCAACCTATTGGTTGGATTTTCATCCAAATAGGTTGGATGAAAATCCAAGAACGGTCAGGAACAAAAGGAATATGTATGCTACGTCGGATAAAGTACCAGATTTTATCCAGCATAGCGGACCCATCCCATATATTCAATAAATAATTATTTAGAAAAAATTATAAGTTCGATAAAAATGTGTCATATTTAATTCGTAAATGATCTGAGTGTTTCACACCAGTTGTTTATTTGTTTCTTTTATTTTCCCTAACTGCTGCTGGAGGAAGTATTGTGATCATGTCAAATTTTTGGTAACAATTTTCACCGGAAATAAACATTTTGTGGTCCCCTGAGTCCGGATAAATTTGCTTTTTTTGTCCGTGTGATGTATTTTATGTGAACAGCACACTTCAAAAACGAAAGATCGAACAGAAATTTCAAACTTGACTTTTAAAACAGTTTTAAACTTTTATGATTTTTAAAAAGTCGGAAAACATTGGCTTATCTCAGAAATTTAAAAAAAAAAAAAAAATAGGAAATTCAGGATGTGTAAGTGCGGTTAGTTAAGGATTCTTACAAAGGGAATTGGCACCGATATAAGTTACAAGCGTCTCTAAATTATCAATTTCTTAAGAAATAAATAGTATTGGAAAATATTAACATTCTAAGCTCATTGTAACGAAGGGGAAACTGTATAAAAAGATTCAAGAGGGCTCATAGAGTAAGCCAGAATTATCTGTATAAGTTGATATATAAGTCGGAGTAACTCGGGGAACTTGGAAATTATGTATCAGATCTCGTTTATTAAACGAGGAGGGCAATGTGCATATGTTTTAGAATAACTGCGATTGGACTTGAATACATAGTTTGAACATAATTTATTACAGATTTCAAACGCAGCTATAAAGACGGTTTTCCTCGTACTATATTTGGGTCAAGTTAACAAGGAGAAATAATACAACACATAAGGTATATTGTTGTATATAATGGATGTGTTGGATGGAGAGAATTGGTTTTATTTGATGAGTTAAGAAGAAGACTTGGTTAACACTGGTTAACTGATATATTAATAATGAGACACAGACTGCCTAGACTATACAATGGATGAATGTTTAAGGTTGAGTGGTAAGAGAATGATTTGTAGTGATTGGATGTACTGAACTGATTTCAACTGTGTTTTATGGACTGTCCGTCGCTATATTTATACAGCTTCTCCCACTCCAGTCCGAGAGAGTGGTTGAGATTCTCTTGCTCTCTTTGGTGGCTGTTTGCTCTCTTGCTGTTACTGATATATTAATAATGAGACACAGACTGCCTGGTCCTAACAATGGATGAATTTAAGGTTGAGTGGTAAGAGAATGTAGTGATTGAATGTACTGAACTGATTTCAACTGTGTTTTATGGACTGTCCGTCGCTATATTTATACAGCTTCTCCCACTCCAGTCCGAGAGAGTGGTTGAGATTCTCTTGCTCTCTTTGGTGGCTGTTTGCTCTCTTGCTGTTACTGATATATTAATAATGAGACACAGACTGCCTGGTCCTAACAATGGATGAATTTAAGGTTGAGTGGTAAGAGAATGTAGTGATTGAATGTACTGAACTGATTTCAACTGTGTTTTATGGACTGTCCGTCGCTATATTTATACAGCTTCTCCTACTCCAGTCCAAGAGAGTGGTTGAGATTCTCTTGCTCTCTTTGATTGCTGTTTGCTCTCTTGCTGTTACATGTAGAAGGAGAATATCCTTCCTCTAGTTACACGCTTCTTGACATGGAATGGCCAATATTTACCAAAATAAGTTAGCATATACGGAGCCAATACAAACCGTTCATTCCGAATATCTTGACATACCACAATCATCATCAGTATGGACATGTACCAGCCAGCCCACAGTCGGAGATCATCAAAATTGCAATAAATGTTTTAACCATATACTTCAGCACAAGATAAATCACTCAGCCAGCAATGATGGATGCTGAAAGCACTTTTTGCAAGTCAATACAAATCTAAATAAATCACTTTACTTTACCCATTATTTTTCTTCATAAAATAAGTTCATAATTTTAAATTATAAACTTTTACAACCAATGTTGTTAGTTGCAGGAAATGAGAGGTAATTAAGGATCCCTTTGATTGACAGGTTATTAAAAATGTCGTCCTTCTTATAAGCATCAAAAAAAAAAAAATTAATGTCAGAAACATCTATACGAGTTTTTTGCATGCTAAATTCTTCCATAGTTCTAATTCATTAATTTTCTATTAAATCTGGAATTTAGTATTTTATCCGTCGTAGAATGCATATATATATTGTTCCTGACCGGTTTTGGATTTTCATCCATCATCAGAACAAATTCACAAAGTTTGTGTAGAGGAGTTCACTTCAACGAAGTTGTAGATCTTCGTTCTTCGTTCTGTAGTAGATTCACACGTTATTATGTGTGTGGGTTTAGTAGTATTTTAGTAAGGCTAGGCGCTGACATGCAATTTTTAAGTTTTGCAATAGTTCCACAACAGTTTGAATTACGAATGGCGCTGACATGTGCAACTAAACCATCATGTGCCATCAACTTAGCCAGAAGATACATTATATGAATTTCCCCTCAGTAATATGAATGCCACAAATATTCGTGGTACTCATGGTGGGTAATCAACAGCAAGAGATTTCTTTGTAAAATATTTCACATTACCACAAGGATCAATTTCTCTTGGCAATACGAAAAAATATAAATTCGAGTTTCATAGACTCTAGCGTACCCTACAATCAAACTGGCATTTTCCACAGTTTTATTTTAGAGGCCTGTATGTATTTATGTTATTACCTTTTGAGGATTTTGCTTGTGCAATCATATCTTGCTATGTAGGAACGAGAGCCTGATAGATTTCATTCCAAAGATGAGATATTATGTTCCGGTCAGAGTGCTTGGGCAGGCTGGTATTATAGATTGGATTATGGATTTCCTGGATGAACCTTTCCGTCCAATCAGAATCACCTTCAAATTCTGTAATAATTTAATTTAATATAGTACCATTATTACATTTGCTTTGAACATTTCTTTTTCAAATATAATAACTGTTCATGGAAATAAATCGAAATTTATAATAATTTAGTATTAAAGTAGTTTTATTAATAAAAGTCTGAACAAAATGAATTCGTTACTTACCCTGTCGCTCTTGAGAAGACATCTCGCTGTGGGCACTAAACGTACTAAGGCTTGCAACTGTTTTTCACAAGTGAGCGTAGTAAACTTGTTAAAACCTGTATGATACAAAACAATTGTACTTAGTTGCGCAATCGTTTAGTTTGTGTCAAAACACAAACTGTTTAATTGCTTAAATTGACAGTTGCACATCAGTTGCATGTGCGCGCGTTATCATACAACTGTGTAGGACTCATTTTCACAACTAAACTGTTGCACAACCAAAAGTTGCATGTCAGCGTCTAGCCTAATAGTAACATAACCTTTATAACCTTCCCACATATATTATACAACCAACAAGTGTGAGTCTACAGAAACATTTCGTTGAAGTGAACTCCTCTACACGAACTGGTGAATTTACTCTGATGATGAATGAAAATCCGAAACCGATCAGGAACAAATCTAATATGGATGGTACGACAGGTAAAATACCGGATGTTATCCAGCATTACGGACACACTCACATTTTTAATAAAATTAATTTTTTTAAGAAAAGCTTAACTTCACCCCTCATCCAAAACTTCTTTAAATGAGCTTTCTCAGAAAACGGTTGCCAACAAAAGTTGAATTGTTGTCTGTGAAAAACATTTAATGAAATCGGTCAGTATGTATGGAGAAAATTGCAAAAACATTGGAAAAGCTATTCAGTAAAAATGAACTTCAAGTGTTATAGACAACTAGCTAACTCGACCACGCTTCGCTGTGGCTCAGTCTAATTTTTAGGCTTAACCATGCGTGATATTGGTACTTTGTTTCGATGCTTGGAATACCCTGTTTATTAATTCTTCTTTTGAATGTACAATGTTGCAGAAATTAAATAGGAAGGTGATTTTTCCCGGTGAGTTGGAGTAATTGTCTTGAAAATATGGCAGCTGTTGGATCGTTTTGAAGTTGAACTGTCATATTCGTTGTTAAATGAATTTTTTTTACTGTGCTTCAAAGAGTTGAATATTTCAAGCAGGCATGCAATTCATCAGCTGGTGTTGAGGCGAGGTATCACTGGAAGCGTTTGCCTGAAGTCACCGGCTAGTAACACCAATGCTCCACCAAATGGAATCTGATTATTTTGCAAGCCTTTCAATGTATGGTCTAATGCTTCCAATGACTTCTTATAAGCCATTGTACACTCATTCCATACAATGATTTTGCACTCCCGAATAACCTTTCCCATTCCTGATATTTTAGAAATGTTATATGTTGAAGGATTTTCTGTGAAGTGCATGTTTAAGTCATGACAGTTTAAGAGCTGAAAGCATTGTTCTACCTCCTTCCATCAACGTAGCAGCAATATCTGAAGAAGCAAGTGCTAACGCAATATGGCCGTTTGAACGGATTTTAGCTCGGGATTTCCCGTTTCCGTGGGAACTTCGAAATAGAGGTACTTATAAGTAGTTGAGAAAGAGGTTCAGAGAGTGAGCCACCATCGCAACGCGTCTGAGTCTGTCTATTTCTGCCAACCTCGCGAAACGCTCGGAGAAGTTCCCGTTTCCGTGGGGAACTTCGGAGTAAAAAGTATATATAAACATTCTTATATAGAAATGCAACGTTGTGTAAAAATTTCAAGTCAATCCATCGACTATTTTTCAAGTTTTGCGACCACAAACATACGGATGCTGAATTTTTATATATATATAGAAGATTGGTTCAGTGCTTTTTGAAACGCTGAACTGGGCTACAAATATCATCACTTCTCTACTAACTTCAAGGGTTCTGCCCGTAAATACACGTATTACCATAATCATTTCTTATTAAAGTTTCCCGGTAGGAAATGTTTACATATGTTAGTTGATAGATTCTTATTCCCACATCAGCTCTGTATTTACCTTAGGACAAATACGTAAAATTTGAGTTTAAAAAAAAATTGGTCATTTTGTGTACGTAATTATACAAACAGGAGTAAGTAATTACGTTAAAAACTTGATTAAGAAAATTTGATTTTCCCATAATTCTTCTTTCTTGCAAGAAAAAGTAAAAAGAAAAAAAGTTATATGATTTCACAGCCTGATTGACAAACATTTCCCTGTTATTGCTTGTGGTTGTGGTTTGATCCATAGTCTTTTCCACCCTATTGATCTAGCAACAATAGATAACACTAGAAGGCTGCACTTTGTTGCGTACTTTCTGATTGATAAAAACACTTACCCTAATAAAAGTTTGGTTAGCCAGGATATTCCCCAAATGTGTTTCCCTAAGGGAAGCAGTTTTTTCAAAATCGATTCCCGCTTTTCATTCTCTTTGATTTATTACTTTCTCTTATTCTTAACAGTAAAGAGGAAGTATTGTAATCGTGTCAAATTTTTCGATATAGAGTTTTCACTTGAAAAATAGGTTTTGAAGTCCCCTGAGTATAAAAAAGTGGTTTTTAGCAAATGGACTGTGTGTGTGTGTGTGTGTGTGTGTATGTATGTGAACAGCATAGCTCAAAAACGGAAAATCGTAGAAAGTTGAAACTTGATATTCCGTTTAGGTATCACCATGGGATCTGACTGTAAGTAATCTGTCAAAATTCCTTAACCGAAAATACCCTACTCGATTGAATAGTTTTTTCACTTTATGATTTTCAACCAGACGATCTGGTTGTTCTAGCTGAAAGTGATACAGACTTTCAGAAAAATTTAAAAGTATTACAAGACGAACTGAAGGAAATTAACATGAAAATCAACCCGATTAAAACGAAAGTGATGAAGATGGGAAAGAAACCTGGAAGAGCAATGAGAGTGATAAGGTTAAATGGAGAAATAATTGAAAAAGTTGAATCCTTTAAGTACCTTGGAGCTCATTTACAGGAAAACGGCTTCTTCGATAGCGGAATCACTGAGAGAGTGCGAGCAGCAAGCAGGATGTTCGAGGCTGTCAGAAGAGGCTTCTTGAACCGTCGAGAAGTGAGTAAGAGTGCCAAAATGGCTGTGTACAGATCGACGTTCCTCCCTATTCTGACCTACTCTAGTGAGTCATGGACACTGACTACCAAGCATCTGTCGAAAATCCTAGCCTCCGAAATGCGTTACCTAAGGAAAGTGGAAGGCAAAACTAGGAGAGACAGAGTTCGCAATGTCGCTATTAGGGCAAATCTTGATATCAAGCCAGCCATTGAAAACATTGAGCAAAACAGGCTGAGATGGCTGGGACACCTACTGCGCATGGAACCTAGTCGAACTGCCAGACTCATTTACAACGCCAAAGTGGACGGCAGGAGAGAGAGAGGGAAGCCCAGACTAAAATGGGAGGAAGGAGCTAAGGAAGCCATGAGAAAAAGAGGCATGGATTGGAAAAGAAGAAATGAACTCGCCCAGGATCGCCAAAAGTGGATTGCCCTCTATAAACAAGCCCCCAACACTGCCTAGGCAGTACAAATGGGGATTATGATTATGATGATGATGATGATTTTCTCAAAAAAATGGCTCCGACCGGATTTTTTTTAAACATGGTATATCACCTACACATATTAAGAGAGCTAAAACTTTTATTTGAAACATTTCTCCGGAAAAATTCGTTTCAAGGTACTTTTGGTGGAGGGGTGGGGTTAGGTTTCCTCTAAAGTTGTATTTCAGTTTATTACACAATTGTATCATCTAAATAACTACACATATAAAGAGCTATAACTTTTATTTGGAACATTTCTCTCGGGTAAACTCATTTAAGTGAGCTTTTGGTGGAGGGGTAGGATTATGTTTTTCTCTAAAGTGCGTGCTACTTAATACAATTCTACAATCTACAATCTAAATTCAATCTACAATCGTGCAATTATACAATTCTACCATCTAAACAAAATTAATTAGAAATAAATAGTGTGCCTAAATTTCGATTTTCAAGAAAATTAGTAAACCAGAAGTGCGTTTTTTACTGAACAGTTTTTGTCAGTTTTCGCGATTTTCTCCATAAAAACCGCGATTTTGTAAACGGCAATAAGAGAAAGTTGTGTGAGTGTTTAAAACCAGATTTTTTTTATTTTTTATTTTGCTTCATTTGACGTTAAAAATTAATATGCGCTTCACATTATACTTTCTCCTGTTTCTCTTCCAACTGTTACAAATCATAAAATAATCAGTTAGTCGAAAAGCATACTAATTGACAGTGAAATCAATTCTCTCTCCATTTGTCTAAGTATATTAGATGTAGATTGTTGTAATGATATTCATTGAAGGAAATTGTTAAATCAACTATAAATAGAGAATTTCCGTTATGCAGATCTTTGTAGTTTGCGGGGCCGCCGCGGATAATCAATACTGAATGTTCTATTCATTTTAATGTGATGCTTGCTATATTTGGTTCAATGCTTTGTTGTTAACTTATTGACTTAACAATATTAAGTAATTATGGATGTATATTACTCAAAACAGAGATAGAAAATGAAAACAATATTTTCTGCTTTATGTAATCTATTTAGACATGTCGGACATATTCTGATCGTATTTGAAAAATCTTTGAACATCGTTTATATTTCCCTCAGGGCCGTCAGTTTTAGATGTTATTTTACATGTTCGAAATGTCCTTTTCACTTTAACTCTAATGTTTTCTATTTACTTATCTACTTCTTTAAATTATTTTAAAGGAATTAAAGGATAATTTAATCTTTTTTAATGTCACTAATTTACTTTTTTATTTATGTTTTATCTGGCATTAAGTTTGCCAAAGAATTCCAAAATAGAAAACTCTTTTTATTTTCTCATAATTTTCGACATTTCACGACCATAGCTGTTCGTAATTAAGAGGGTCCGATATGTTTACGTACATGTTGCATGTATATATTACATGTTTATTCCTCGAACGAGGTTATATACACTGTTCAAAAAAAGTTTTGCATATTTCAAGATTTTGTATTTCTGAACCAAATATAATACAACGTTGTTTATCTTATAATAGTGTACAGTACAAACAAAAAACACTTTATCTTACAGATAGCCGATGAGCCAGTGTGAAAAAAAAGAAAATTTCGTCATACAGAAATGTAAACAATCACTCACGTAGTCCTTAAACCACAAAAGTCAATTTTCTGTGTAATCAGTAATGTGTGCGGCCACCATGAGCCCTGCGACAGGCTTGGAGTCGGTGTGGCAAGCTCAATACCAGGATATCCAGTACATCTTGCGGAAGATTGTCCCATTCCTCTATGGCAGCAGGGATAAAGTCTTGTAGAAATCTTGTGGTTGGGGACGGTTGGGAATTGTGTTTTCAGTAATCTCCATACATGTTTCACGCAATTCAAATCAGGAGACGATGGGGGCCAGATCATTGTTTGAATACCATGGCTTTCCAAGAACTATTCACAGACTGTGCGCGATGGACACGAGCATTGTCGTCCATTAAAGTGAAATCTGCTCCAATTTAGCTCTAAATCCGCGAACAATGGGTTCAAGGACGTTGTTCTCATATTTTTGTGACGTCATATTGCTCTGCTGTGTGGGTGTGCGGCGTCCCATCATTATTCCACCCCAGAAGAGTGCTGAACCACCACCTTGCTGGTAGCTTCAAAAGCTCCATTTGCCCTCCAGACATGAATGCTTTTGTCAACTGGATGCAACGAAATGCGTACATCATCCGTAAATAACGTTTGGTCCCATTATTCTCGGGTCCAACTTTCATATCTTCTTACCCATTGTACACTCTGAAGTCTGTGGTGATATTCGAGGCGGGTGCCCTGAACGGCCTCGAGAACGTAGTCCTACATTGTGGAGTCGATTTCGAACAGTTTGTGTTGACACATTGACTCTTAGCCGCTCGAAGCTCTCTCCTCCGTAAGGTGGTTGCTGTGCTTCTAGGTTGTCTCCTAGCGAAAATACAGATGTATCGGTCTTGAGCAGCGGTTGTTTTGCGTGGTCGACCTATCCTAGGCTTATCAGCTATGGTTTGTGTCTGTTGGAATTTCCGCCAAAGTCTGGAAACGTCACTTTGATTGCATCACACCAATTGAGCTACTTCGGCTTGTGGTCATTTGACCATGTTGCATTAAAGTCACTATTCGAACTCACTTTGCTGCTGAAATCGTGTGCCGTGGCATTGCTGTTTAAATTCACGGTAAAATCATTTCCTTTTCAACTTACACGCAATCAACAAAAAAATTTTCAACTGCATACAATCAGCTCAACTTTTCAACTGATCAAAATCTCTAACAAGTAGTGAATGAATGAGCACATTGTCAGGAATTCAAATGTAACGTGTTTCAAAGGTCATACAAAACAAAGAAATGCAACATAATTTACCGGACAAAGTTCAGAAATACAAAATCTTGCAATATGCAAAACTAGTTTTGACCAGTGTATGTCCTTATGAACGGTTTGGTATTTTAATTTAATAAGTACTTTCTCTGCAACAGACAACCCATATAAACTGATTTGTTTTTAAACATTGTACAAAAATGTGCAATGGTTAAAAAAATGATACAGATAAAATAACAAAACCACATGGATTTAAAAGAGAGGAGAAGCAATCCATTGGTCACAATTTTTTTGAAATGCTTAGTTGCACACGAGCCGCCTGCTGTTTTAGACTTTGGGGTGGATTTTTCAGGGTTGTTTTTTGGAGTATAGTCGGCGTATTAACGGATTAAAATGTGTGAGTATTTTCAGATGGAACTTAAAGAATAACGGGATTTGGGCCATTTCTTGGACATGACGGAATATTTAGATCTCTATGAATGGTGTGATTGGAAGAAAATAATAATGTGGTGGTGTGATGTTGTGTATATGTAGCTGTGGCGTGACGTTTTAGCGAAAAAGGGCTTGTATTAGGTATATACGGTTAAGAGAGAAGTATTAGTAATAATTAAGAGTCACCACTGTGTTAAAATAATTATATTCTGTTAAAATACATAACCACAACTTTTGTTATTATAAACTTATTTAATTATTGTGAAACTGGCCTGATACTAAGAGAGCGTCGATTCCTTAAGTGTTCTGGCTTTGGAAGCAGAATTGCGACTTGGGGTTGAAGGCTAAGTGCCGACTATCTATTCTTTACTCTTTGAAAGCTAATGTTGGACTCTCTTCTTTGGAATTGCTCTCTCTCGCGCGGGGGAATTTTCTTGTACAAAAGAGTACCATAACGGGATTTTGTGCCTTTGTTTAATGATCCGAATTTACGCACTGATAGTAAAATACACTATTTTTGAAGTTAAATTTCACGAGCAGTAAGATAATTATAAAATATTCTAAATTATTTTAAAAAAAATATTATTTTTCATTTCGTTCTTCACTACAGAACACATAGTATGGACATTGACAGTTTTGCGGAAGATTGGGGATGGATTATTGGACACGTTGGGATCGGGAACGTTTGGCAGTTAATGTCGTATGTCCGGTGTATATAAGTCTTTTGTTAGTCAGTGATAGTTGAGAGCAGCCCCCCGTCATAATCGTAGCAATAGTTTGTTTTCGTCAGATCATTTTTTGTCTCTTAAACTGTGTGAATTATATTATAATGGTTGAAATATTATATACAAAATATTGGTAGAACCTCATGAAAATGTTATTTTATAATTATATTCATCGCTTTTAGAGAAAATCTTATAATGTAAATCACAAGTTTTTTATTTGAAGAAAATATATATATGGTTGAATAACTGAGAAAAATGTAGGCTATCTTAAAGTGAACATCTAAAGTGATGCCATTTTTATGTGTAATAGAAAGTTATCTGAAACTTTCGTACCAGATTCTTAATACCATTCAAGGATATATCAAAAATTTTATATTTAAGATTTTACAAGTGTACTGCTAAGGAGTATAACATGAAATCAATAGTATTGAAAAAATCCCTCTGTTAAGAGATTTTTAAAATCATCAAAACACTCCTCAATGTTATCTTCATCTTTTGATTCATATTTTAGATTCCATTAAATGAACGATTCCTTTCCATGAACACGATTATTCCTTCCATGTAAAAAATAAAAATAAAAAAATCATTTTCAAACGGATAAAACATAGCGAATGATACATATTTATGATCTCTCTGACTTGGGGTAAATAAGTATTCGATACACACACACAATATATATATACGTAATAATAGCCACAATCATGTGGCTTTTTTATTATATGCTGAGATTGTTTGCGTACCGATTGACATACAAAAAAAAAGGGGAGTCATATATGGAAGTTAAAATCAGGTTCTGTATGGTGTAAGAAAAGTATACCACTAACCTAAACATAGAAGTGGTTAGAGGTATCTATATTATTGTATATAAGTGGCAAGTAACAGTAATGTTTGGATAATCGACCTACGTTAGGATTACATCTGTTGTTATATTGTCGTCTTTGTGTGGTATATATATTTTATGTGACACATAGACACTTCCATCATGGCGAAGTGAATGCCTTTTTTTACTTTGTTTGCTTCGTCTTTGTTTACAGACCTTCTCTTGTCAAACCTGATATAGGTTTATTTTAGTAATTTTTATATTAATTTGTTATATGTGAACATATGTTATTAAAAAAGATGTTGGGTTTATCGGTTCAGATAGTACTTTCTTTTTTAGTCTGTTTATCCAACGTTTCGGCATAAAAGCGCAGTAATGTAATAAACAGTCCTGTATGAGGAAACTCAACATAGCAAGCATTGGAGCTTCAATGGTAGGCATAATAGAGATGTTATGAGCATTTGAGATGAGCTATGAAAAATAGCGGAACCGCTGAAGCCGATTTTTTAACCGATGAAGTTTCCAGCGTTTGCTTTAAAGAGTTCCTCAACAGAAGGACTTTTTGGACAAGCCACCGCTAGATATTTACAACATCGCCCTTTTGATCACTAGTAACGCATTTGAATTTACATTAACGAATATCTGATTGCATCTTTCTCAAACCAATCGCTCTTTTCCAAGGATTATCGCATCTTTTGCTCCTAAACATTTTATCTTCTGCAGTGCATAAATCATTGGAGCACTGAAAATACCCTTGTTTTACAATCGATTTTTTTTCCTTTAGAATGTATTATATGAAATAATTATAAAAATTCCAGATGTAGCAAACAAACAATAATTAAAAGTAATAAAAAAACATCTTTTTTTTTAATTAAGGTGCTTCACGTCTATGGTCATTAGCGCCCGGAGCTTTCTCAGTGCACTGCCGGCCTCCGGACAGTGTCCGTCTTACAGACAACACTGGGTTCCCCCCCCCCCCCCCCCCCCCCCCCCCCCCCCCCCCCCCCCCCCCCCCCCCCCCCCCCCCCCCCCCCCCCCCCCCCCCCCACCCCCCCCCCCCCCCCCCCCCCTCACGAACAGTGAGTTGTAGAGGCTCCTAGGAAGAAAAAAATCTTAAGGGTAGCACTGGACCCGAACCCGGGACCTCCGCATGGGAGTCCAACGCGCTACTCAATTATGTTTAAAGTGTTCCAAATTAGAAAGATGTTTATTTTGGTGGGGAAAGTGTTCAAATTATTCACAATAAGGTAATAATTTGGTTCAAAAAAAGGATTTATGCGGGAGAAAAATTGTTCACAAATCGGAAATACTTTGGTTATAAAAAAAGTTTAATTTGAATGGAAAAAGGTTTAATTAAATTGAAAAATCTTTAATTTGAAAGGGGAAAAGGTTAAATTTTACTGTAAAATACTATATATTTTTTGCTGGTATTTGTACTGACTTCAACCATTTTGCTGCTAGCCGTTGTTTGATGTAATGTAAATAAATAAAATAATTAAAAAAAATTTCTCTATTTATATTGATTGATTGATTTACATTTTTTTTTTTTGAGATTTAAGTGGCATACATCAATCGATTTTCATATTTCGTGTTAAATAATGGTGCCATAGGCCATAAAAGGTCTCTTTCATAATCGTATTATAATAATTTCAAATTAACGTTGTAACAATATATCATTACATTTGCCTATTAAGAATGAATAAGATTTTTTGCTAATTAAAACAAAAGAATTAAAACATTTAAAATGTAAAAAGGGCAAGGATACTTAATAATTTTTTTTTTTTCTAATTTATAATCAATTACAAACTTATTTGTGATTCTGTTCATTATTCCTTTGGCTAAAACAATGTGCAGTGCAAGAAAGTTTTGGTATTTTGTGTATAATATTAGTTCAAGATTATTAGTTTTTGAAATATTTTTGAAAGGGATATATGCAATGAGAGAGGTAATATTTATTTCATTTATAATTTGGTCAGTTGTTGTTGAAATAGTTTTGGTGTGATGTGTTGTAGTGTGTTGTAGCTTGTGGCGTGAGCGGTTTTGTAAAGGGGGCTTGTGTTTAAGAGAGAAGTATTAGTAATAATCAAGAGAGCACCAGTGGTCTGAAATATATATATTATTCTTTAAAAGAATTTAATCTTTATAATATCACAATAATATGTTTATAAGTATACTGAAATTAGTCTGAATAAACTCTTATAACTTAAACTGCCACTGATTCTAAGAGAGCGAAAAACAAGTGTTCTGCTTGAATGTCTGTTTTAGACTGGTTTCTCTTTATAGTCCAGATCCTTTCAAATAATGCTGGTATGTCTGGAGGAAGTAGTATTGTTTTACCCTAACTGTTTCTTGCCCTTTGTCTCTTGGTTTGCATTGACCTAGATTGTAGTATCTGGCTCTATACCATCACTAAAATACACTATTTAAACTAGCTAATTTTCACAAAATTATTTTACTAAACTATTTTCCAAAACTATTATTTTTTCCATTTCGTTCTTCCCTACATTGGTCCATTTAGGAGCAGTTTCATGGGGCTAATTTCAAGTATATATTGTCACATCAGAAGCTAACTTAGCATAAGATTTAGTGTGACATAGTTTCCATGGAAGCATATTCCAAATTTCAAACATTTTTTTTGTTCTAATGATAAAAATCAAACTGTTGTATGTGAAGTTTGAACTTCACTCTGGTTGTGTTATCTGGGTGGTTATGTGGTTGGACTCATGACAAAAAATATCAAGAATTTTTTTTTTTCAATAGTCACTTTGCTTCATTTACCCCGTTTCGAATGTTTAACCATCTTCAGTATTGTAAAACAGTATAATATCATAAGACTTCTCACACCTCGTCTTTGTTTTAATAATCATATTAAGGAGAAAGTGGTTTCAGCTAAGGTTAAGGTCGCTGTTAGATCGGGCCTAATCTCTCAAAATGTGATTCCCTCTTCCAAAAAGTTTTTATTGTTTAATTCAGTGTGTAGGTCCATTGCCTGTTATGCAGTACAGATAAGGGGCTATCAACGCTATGAAGCGTTAGAACAGTTAAGATTTTTTATTAAAAAACTGTATTCACTGCCTAGTATTGCCCCCAATTATATGCTCTATGTGGAAACGGGTGTGGATTTGCTGTTGTTGTTTACTTTAAGGATGCATTTCAATTATTGTCTGAAGGTGTTGGACCTGCCTCAATCTAGACTCCACAAAATTTTGGCATTGGAAGTAATCAAGCAGAAAGCTTATTGGTTTGGTAGTTGGATAAGTTTGGCGGAGAAATATGACTGTGAGTTTAGCCCCTCTATTATTGACTGGGAGTGTTGGAGAGATCAGCTGGCAGCTCTGATAGTCAGGATTGGAACGGTTCATAGAGGGTGGAAGTTAGGGCATTCGTTAGATTTTCACATTATGGACAGTGGATTTGAATGAAAAGCTATTTTCCTTTGAACGGCACGATAACAATATGTAATACTCGCTTCAGCATTTGCGATGGCTTGTTAAGCTAAGAGTGAACTTTTATATCTGAATCATACTCCCTTGGCTGGAGAGGGATGTCCAGATGTGTTCTGTATGCAATTTAAATGCTAGCACACTGGACTCCCACGCGGAGGACCCAGGTTCGAGTCTAGCTGGGCTACCTTTAGATTTTTTCTTTCTAGGAGCCTCTACAGCTCTCTGCCCGGTGATGGACAGTGTTGTCTGTAACGAGAGAACACTGTCCGGAGGCCGGCAGTGCACTGAGAAGGCTCCGGGCGCCAATGACCTTCTAAGGTTGACGCGCCTAAATTTAAAAAAAAAATACCCTCCCTGTGACTTCACTGAGAGATTATTTAAATGCTCTGGACTGTCATGGTCTCATAAGTTTCTCCAGGTCTGCTTAGCGCTACCGTTTTCAGTTGGTGCAGGAATTTAATTTCTTATTGTTGTTCATTTTCATCATGAAACTTAATATGGTATCATTGCAATTTATTTCTTGTATCATAAGATTTTGTTGTTTTTATACTTGTTGTCTATTCTTTGATTTATATAATTTCGATAAAAGTTTATCTCTCCATTTAATTTATTGCATTAATTCCTTAAATTAAAGTAGTAATTAATTTACTTTTGTGCATTGTTTATATTGTGATTGATGTCACTTATTGTTTTTGTAATATAATGTTATTGCTTTAATTAGTATTAGGATTTAAATTGGTTTTGTTTTACATCAACCTCCGGCTGAAGGGTTTCCCAAGCCATATATACTTGTGTTTCCAGTTTTGCTGTAGAAATGTTCATTTTGTGTTTTTTAATAAAGTATAATATTATTGTTATTAATATCATAAGATTTTCATAGGTCAAAATCATTTTATACGAGTATTATGTGTAAATTGACTTTTGGGCAGACAGTCTATGACGTTTTTCAAGATTTCTGAAAGCTATCACGAAAAAATCTCTCATAGAGTGAAACATTAATTTCTCTGAAGTTTTTTAAAAAAAAAAATTGTGTGAAACACTCACAACTTTCTCTTACTTCAGTTAATATAATTCAGAAAATAACAGTTTTTCTTTAAACTTGCAAAGTTTTACTGAGTTGCCTTAATATAAGTATAGAGATGGTGGAATACTAGCCATAACCTCTCCAACCAATGCTATTGTTTTCGGTGCAAAGCTTCTACAATTTGATTCAGGTGTAAAGTTTTTGGCTATCCTTTATTTTCAATGATATACGTCCACCTTTAAACTCAGCTGCCCATTTTTTTACTGTTGATAACGAATGTGCAGACTCCTTACACACTTTCACCAACTAGACGAATTTCTGTTGGCGATAAACCATCAAAAATCATTTTTTTTTTTTATGGAGGGGGGAAAATGTCTTCGCACGAGTGTGGGACTCGCACCCATTGGAAACCCCCTACTCTCTCGCAGGCATCCGCCCACCCCGAAACTGCTAAGGCATTACTTCGGGGTAGTGCCTCGTAATATGCCCTAACGGGCCCACCCCGTCCTCGGAGGGGGGAGTGCCGGTTCATCTCAATAATCTTCATCCGAAAGACCGTCCGGACAAAGATACCTTGTCCCATCGTTCTCTTCGGATGAGCATGGTCCTCACCACTGATTCCGGAGTAATCCTTCCGATTTCAGCTTCCAGACTTTGCCTTTCTCTCGCCCATCTCCCGCACCAAAAAAAGGTGTGGCAGACGGCAAAACCGTATATGCACGCCGAGTCTCCCACCTTCCCCACCCTATACAGGTAAACGGCTATCCTTTATTTTCAATGATATACGTCCACCTTTAAACTCAGCTGCCCATTTTTTTACTGTTGATAACGAATGTGCAGACTCCTTACACACTTTCACCAACTAGACGAATTTCTGTTGGCGATAAACCATCAAAAATAATTTTTTTTTATGGAGGGGGGAAAATGTCTTCGCACGAGTGTGGGACTCGCACCCATTGGAAACCCCCTACTCTCTCGCAGGCATCCGCCCACCCCGAAACTGCTAAGGCATTACTTCGGGGTAGTGCCTCGTAATATGCCCTAACGGGCCCACCCCGTCCTCGGAGGGGGGAGTGCCGGTTCATCTCAATAATCTTCATCCGAAAGACCGTCCGGACAAAGATACCTTGTCCCATCGTTCTCTTCGGATGAGCATGGTCCTCACCACTGATTCCGGAGTAATCCTTCCGATTTCAGCTTCCAGACTTTGCCTTTCTCTCGCCCATCTCCCGCTCCAAAAAAAGGTGTGGCAGACGGCAAAACCGTATATGCACGCCGAGTCTCCCACCTTCCCCACCCTATACAGGTAAACGGCAAAACAACCGTGCCTCGTGAGAAATTGGGTGAGGAAGTAGTCGACCCCGAAGTGCTTTCTACTTACCCATTCGCCAAGCTTGGGATGAGTCTTGCCGTCCATCTACCGCGAAAAAAACCATTAGACCAATTAAAAACCATTAGAATTTTATGACAAAAGGGTATTCAAGTTTATTCATTTTGTGAAAAAACACACAACACGCTTACTTTAAACAGCCATATAAAACAAACTATTTTGTCTGGCCATATTCACATTTTTGGTATTTACTTTTGCAACAAGTGTGCCAACACATAACAAAGTAATTTCATTTGTAGTAGTGCCATCTATGGGCTAGGCCGAGAACTTTTCACTTTGTCCTAGTATACACACAACACACTATGCGCTAAAAACTAATTTTTTTCTTTCAAAGGGGACCTCAAAACTTCCGGTGAAAACTCAATATCGAAAATTTGGCACACGATCGCACTACTTCCTGTCACTATGAGTAAGAGAAAGTAGAAGTGAAATAACTTATAAGAAAACATGCCGTCTAATCTATTGAATAACTAAAAAATGCAGGCTAGAATTAATGTAAAAAATATGGAAAAATATTTATATATTTCATATAGGTAAGTTGAATTTTTTTTTCTGCATAAATGTATTCGCTGAAAAAGTAGAAAATGTATTAACAATCAGAGCGGAAAAGAAACCTTCTGTTACTGTTACTATTCCCCACTTCTGAATGTAGTTAGTAAAACTAAACTTGCAGGAGGATCTGTTTCTCATGGAAAAAAGATGATAAGATAAGGGCAAATAACAAGTGTACACCCAAACTAGGTGTACCAACATAATACAGTTAAAGAGAGAACTTCCTTCTTTTTATTTGTATTACTATCTAGAGTAAGAGAGACACAGTGAACAATGTTTTCACTTTTTACATTTAATAAAATGGTTTTATATAAGGTGGGGCGACTTTTTTGTCATGATATTTACCCAAGACGTTTGCTTATTCAATAACAACTTTCTTTTTATTTTCTTTACTGTAATAGAAAGTCTTGCGTTCGTATCGAATTTCCGAAGTTGATTTTGCCCCGCAAATACATGTTTTATGGCAGTATGAAAAAAAATGTGTTTAGCGGTGTCTGTGTGTACATTATAAATATATATATATATATATATATATATGTGTGTGTGTGTGTGTGTGTGTGTGTGTGTGTGTGTGTGTGTGTATGTATATGTGCGAAAATATTTTAAACACGAATTGCAGGAAGCTCAAACGTGATATTTCCGTTTAGTCTTACCATTGAATCTGACACGAATGTTCATGCACAAATCATCAACCAGAAATGAACCGCATTGTAGAAGGCACCGGCCTTTACTGATTCTTTTTTTTTTTTTTTTTTTTTAGTTTTTCTTGATTTTCTTGAAAATGGCTTCAACCATTTTCATTCAACTTCGTATACTATCTATAAATACCTATATTCTTCTTTTTTTTTTTTAAGATGTTTGATTTTGGGGGATGTTTAATAAAGGGCCAAGGCTTGCCAGACGGCGTTTTGAATAGGGGGGCGTGTTAAGCACTCCGCAGTTCCCACGCCGTTTAGTTCCGGCCTTCGCTACCTAGGGCGCTACTAACTGTAGCACGTGCTGGGTCAACACCGACTTTGCCCTTATGGTAATTGAACCCTGAATTCTCGCACGAAAGGCGTGCGGCTAGCCACTAGACCAACGCGTGAGGATATTCCAGACAAATAAACACTTTATTTGAATGATTTTCTCGGGAAAAATAGATTTTAAAAGGGTTTATTATTATTATTATTATTATTTGTGTGTAAGGAGGGTAACCCTTCGATATCCAAAGCCTCACTGGCCCATACAGCTACCCCAAGAAAAACAACAACAAACCGGGTCTGGAACAAAAAATCCAGACCCGGATCTAATTCATCTAAGATTCATCGCAGTCCGAATAAATCGGTCCTGAACCTAATTTCCTCACAACCCAGGCAATCAGTTAGTTAAAAGGGTTTTGGAGGTTGTCTTGTCAGTTAGGTTTAAATTTTTTTTTTTTTTTTTTGTTTATTTAGAAATTTACAGTCTGTATTACGTACATGTACTGAGTAAATAGGATGTGAATAATGAAACTGTAGGCTGGAAGGCAGGAGGAGAGAAACTAACCAGCGGTAACACTCTACGGGATACCAGTAGCACTGATCAGTCCTGAAGGAAATCTCGAGGCCACTGGCGATTTAAACGGCGAGGTGGATTGTCAGGGATGGTATTGGAGGCTAGAGATTGTACAAAGGGATTAGAGCAAAAGGCGAGAGTAGTATGCAGTTTATGATATTTTGTCGTGGCAAGTTGTTGTACGAAAGGGATGTTTGAGGTCATTATGAGGCGTAAGGTTTGAGACGTAGAAAGGAGCATTAGATCGAAGTAGCTTAGATTGGAATGTCTGAATGGTACTTAAGTAGGTTTAGCTAAACACCACAATTGGTTTAAATTTAAACTGTAAAAGCTTTGATATGGTTGGTTCCGCAAAGCTGTTAATGTAAATCTTCATCTGATGTAAAAAACTTTGTTGGATTTTATAGTGGGAGGTCCATAAAATACAAGTCCGCTCAGGTATACAAATATAATACCCAACCACTTTTTTTTATGGCCAGTCCAACTAAACATTGTTAACGTTGCAATTTTAAAAAAAATTCATTATTAATTAAATTGTGTGTTAAAATTGGAGTAAGAGAAAGTCGTGTGAGTGTTTCACGCCAGATTTTTGTTTATTTGAGATATTTTCTTCATACATACATCAGCATTTTCTAAGAACCACTATTTTCAAAACCTTCATTTCCAGTGAAAACTTAAATTTTGTAAACTTTAAAGTTTACAGTCAGCTGATTGGTGGATCAGTTTTCAAGAATATTTTGAAAAATTCAGAAATCCTTTCTGTAAAGTTGACTTTCCCAGCAACCCACTTTCTTAGCAATACAAATAAAATTAATGTACCTTACTGATATACTCGTAAAAATAAGGTAAAGTTAGGAGAGATGTCGGGGGTAGGAAAGAAGACGCTGGCTTTACTTCGCTTGTTTGCCACCACTTGGCGTCATGGAAGTTAGTCCAGGTGTAGAGGAGATCAGAAGCGAACATATTGCAAAATTCTTCACTTATTTTGTGTGTTCTTCTGTGTTCTAGGAGTAACATTTATACGCATCAGCGTGTGTTTTCATAACGTGAATTTTCATAACGCTTAGTAAATTATTTTATTTTTTTTATATACTATATTAATTGCAATTGAAATGAAAGATTTCCCAGCTGTCGTTAATGTTGGACTACTCTTAGACATAAGGTTTACCAAGTCGATCAGCCATGTTATCTTCACAGAGGAGAGAGAGGTCTCCTACCTATGGTGCGTCATCTATCCTATACCATAGTAGGAGAGACGGCCAAATGTAGTGTATTTGTATTTTGTTTCTAGAATAAATGAGAATGTCTTTATTTTGAAAAATAACATTTTTTTTTGTAGATAATATTAGTTGACATATGTTTTTATAAGCATTACCTCTTTAATATAATAATAATAATAATAATAATAATAATAATAATAATAATAATAGAAGTCTTTATTTCCAATAGTAAAAAGAAAAACAAAAAGAAGAAATTACAATTCATTGCAGCCGACTATACTCATGGTTTTTACAAACCGTCTGAGGAGTAGCCTTACTTAAATAAAATAACAAAAAATAGATAATAGAAATAAATAATAATAATTATAATAAAAAAAGAAAGAAAAAAAAAAAGTGTATACATATATATAGAGTATCAAAACAAAAATTTAAATTAAATCTTCACCAGAAACTATCAATGAAATCAGTAAATAAACAAAATAGATAAAACAAAAACAAAAATTAATTCTTTACCAAAAGTTATGAATAACACTGTACTATACTGTGTTAATAATAAATAAGAAAAATGAAATAGCAATCAGTAATTAAATTCTTGAACCAGAAATTTCCGATACTGCCATGCGTGCTTGCAATAACTTATTAAATCGTTCCATTTATTGGAGTTTAAACGCTCTTTAAATTCTATCATTGTTAATGATGTTTTATGCAAATACCTTATCCTAAACTCAGTCAAAATGGGACATTTACATATAAAATGATAAACATCCTCTTCCTCTTTATAATTGCAAAGTGAACACAACTTAATTTCTTGTTTAAAGTTATATTTATTTAAGTTCAACAGCTCACATCTTATCTTAAATATCCAACTTACAATGGATGTGCCCACTTCATTGTAAACGTAGTCATTACTATTGGATTCTAATTGTTTGTACCATAAATGATGTTCACTATTGAACTTCATTAAATGATACTTAGCATTTAATTTCTCCATAATTTTCTTTATTACAGTATCCACTTTTATCTGGTTGTTCACTAAACCTATTAAATTTACATCGTACGTGGAAGATAACTTTTCCCATTCCTTATACCAAAACAAATTCTGTTTAATGATTTCTTTCGCAACAATATATGGGTACCTATATGACGGAAGATTCAAGCACCTAAGAATATATTTCAGATGTAGTTTGAGGGTGTGAACATATATTGGGTAGAGATTAGTTTCTAGATATAAAATATAATTAGGGGTGTTGATTGGTAGGCTTAATGCTTTTTTAACAAAATATCTCAGAAACATTTCAATACTCTCATACATCGTAAATCCCCAAACCTGTGCTCCATAACAGAGAATGGCCTTTGACACTGAATTAAATATCTTTAATTTTGGTTTGAATGAAATACTTTTATTATGAATTATATTACTAAAAACATTTAAAGAGAATTTAGCTTTAGACAATTTGTCGTTGAAGTGTTGGTTTAAAGATAAGTTTGACGTTAGCGTTACACCCAAATACTTATAACTATTCACCACCTCCACTTCTTCACCCCTATACCGCCACTTTTCATTCGCAGCAAGCCGCCCACCATTTCTGAAAATAATTATTTTCGATTTATCTAAATTGACTTCCAGATTCCACTTTTGGCAATACTCATCTAACGCATTAATCATAGACTGAAGAGTCACTCTCTCTGATGACAGCAATACGAAGTCGTCTGCGAACGCTAGTAACTTTATTCGATTACCTTGCATGTTAATACCGCCATTTAAACTATCGCCAATATTGTTTACAAAAAGTGAGAATAATAACGGGCTTAGTAAACAACCTTGTTTCACACCAGTATTAACAGGAAAACTTTCCGATAACCCATTATTGCACCACACGGACGCGTTAGTTCCAGTATAAATACTTTTTATTATTTTTACCATTTTAGTTGAAGTGCCTAATTCAAAGAGTTTATACCAGAGCGAATGACGATCTATACGGTCGAAGGCAGATTTAAAATCAACAAAAAACGCGTATATTTTTTGTCGTTTTACTTTTAATTTAATTTTTATGGCACTAAGTAAAGTGATTATGTTGTCTACGGTAGAATACGATGTTCTGTAACCAGCTTGAAATTCTCCAAGAATGTTTTTTTGCTCTACCCATGTAGTAAGTCGCTGCAACAGTAACCCAGTGAATATCTTTCCAATCGCGTTCCCAAAAGATATACCCCTATAATTCGTGACGTCACTTATATTTCCCTTTTTAAAAAGGGGAAAGATAATAGCATCTTTAAAGCTATTGGGAACTTCCCCTGTGGAATATATTCTATTATATACAAGTAACAACACTTCCAAAAATTGTTCAGGAGCGTTCGTAAAAAATTCATATGGTACTCTATCAGTACCGGGTGCTTTGTTATTTTTGGCCTTGTTAAGAACCGCAGACAACTCAAAAAGCGAAAACGGGGCGTCTAAATATTCATCCGTCACATAGGGCTCAGCATAACTTATTCTCTGACAAAGTAAAGACGCATTTGACATATTCTTAAAGTGCGAATACCATTCATTTATAGCGATAGATCTGTCGCACTGAAAATTCTTCCTTTTAAAAACACGAACTAATTTCCAGAATTGTTTGGCATCGTTTACACATTCCAGTTTCTTGGTTATATCAATGGCAAATAGTTTTTTCTTTTTACCACAAATATATTTGTATCTTTTATTAGCTTTTAGATAGGAAGATTTAATTACAAAAGAATTTGTCTTTCTAAACAAATTTAATAAACACAATACTTGTTTACGAACTTTAAAACATTCACTATCGAACCATTCTTGTTTACTGACATAATGTTTACCTTTGTTACATACATCTTTATATTTGCTATTAAAATCCATAATCATATTTATTAAATCATAACAATTCAAATTTGATAAATCTTCTATTTCACTTACTTTCTCTTTTAATACAAAATGGTAATCTTTTTTATTTTCCTTTTCCCATTTTAACTTAGGCAGTAACGGCAGCGTATCATTAATTGCATTTACCTGACTACAAACAGTCAACACAATGGGGTAATGATCAGAGAATATTTCATCACATACTTTAAAACAAACTACACTTGAGAGTAGATTCACTGAAACAGCACATAAATCAATAACTGACGAACCTCTTTCCGCAATAAAAGTGAATTCGCCCTCAGTGTCACCTTGCGACCGTCCATTCAATAAAACCAAATTATAATCATCTAGAAAAGATAATAAATTTTTCCCATTAGTGTTGACTACCTTATCTTTTGATGTTCTTTTAGAATTCAAATGCTTTAAGCCACCTATTAGATAATGCGGTATTTTCTGTAAGCCACCCACTCTGCCATTCAAATCCCCTATTATTATAAATTTTTGACTAGCATGTTTCGAAATTAAGTACTGTAAACTTTGAAAATCTTGTAACCAACTATTACAATTCAAATAAACAGGTACAATATAGTAATAATCTCCCTCAACAATATGATTTACTTTAATCACTACTTCCTGCTCTAAATTAAAAAACTGTACAATATTTTTATTGACTTTATCTTTTCTTATACCGTAAACACTACCACCACTTGCTCTACCCATGCTATGCGCTTTTACTGCAGGAATCCATTTTAATTCGTATTCCGTAAATAATTCTTTAAATTTAAAAAAATAATTTTCCTCAATAATATAAGTTTCGAAAAGAAAGAAAACTTCATGTTTTAACAAAAATTCCTTAAACTCTAAATTAAATATTTTACTTTTGAGACCTGCAATATTGTAAGCTAATATATTCATATTTACATTATCCGTATGATGATCCACTTCAAGCTTTACTGGACACGGATGATGAGGAATCGCTCCTTGGACGAAAAAGATGCTGTGCACCTAGTTCCCGCTGGCCCTCACTCGTCGAAATCCTTACTCTTCTTCTTTTTTTCATTTGCTCCTCACCTCCAATCACATCCACATTATCCTCTTTAGATTTCTCATTCAATTTGTCTGAACCTATTTTCATTTCATTTTCCTTAATTAGGTCAGCATAATGAGTGAATTTTCCATCAATAATTAATCCATTTCTTCTCAACTGACTTGACCTCCCTAGTTGCCTCATTGCGATATGAACTTTTATTAGCTGTTTCCGAAGTGCTTGCGTTTCCTTATCATAATCCTCCGTAACTACAATTTTACTTCCTTTTAATTTAGCGGAATTCCGCAACACATTATTCTTTTGAATATTAGCCACAAAAGAAACGACAACTGGCCTAGCCCTCTGTTTGAACTGACCAAGCCTTTTTACATAATTCAGATCAGATTTTTGGATATTGACATTTAAAACCTTATTAAACAAATCTATTACGTTGCTTTCTAAAACCTCAAAGGTTTCGTCTTTTACCTCTTCTATTCCAAATAGAATGACATTATTTCTCCTGAAATTAACTTCCATAATTTTCCGTTGTCTTAATATCATCTCCTTAAGTTCACAATTTTCTTTTTTTAACTCTTCAACTTGTTTCCTTTGTTCTTCCCGAAATGCCGGAAAATTCAAACTACTAATTTCTTCTTTTATAATTCCCTTCATATCTTCCTTCATTTCAAGTTTGAATTTTTCAAATAATTTCTCTAATAACGCTGCATCCATTTTAATAGAAATATATTAGCAAGATTAAATTTATTACCTTTAGAATGTCTAATCCGCTTATGCACCAGATAAGAAATGACGGTGGGCGTGGCACTCAAACTGTCCCTTACACGCCCCACTACTCCAGTTACACACTTTACCCCACTACTTCTGGTAAAGCTAAAATCTTCAATAATTACAACAATTATTAAATTATTGATATTTCAATTGAAGATTGTGAATTCAATTAACTTACACTTCAATTAACTTACAGCTTAAAGTGTTCCTCACACTTTTTTTAACACACACGAAAAAAAACGGTAAAAAAAGACCACGTTTAGCCACTTTTAGAAACAGAAAACACTGAGCTGAAACAAGCACGTCTGTTCAGTTCAAAAGCTCGAACACTACTCCTACCTCTTTAATATATCTCCCTATATTTTGATACAGGGCATAACTTTGAAATGTGCGTCATCTCTCCTAGCTTTACCGTAATTGTATTGAATTTGCTCAGCTAGAAAAATTAACCAAAAGGAAGTTTGAAATTTTTATAAACACTAAGTGAAAGTCCAGATACCTATGCGGTATACCACATAATTAATCAAATTACATACAATAAATAGCAAGTAGAATATTATTCAATATTTAGCCGTGAGATTTGTGCTTATTTAAAATCTAATTTTTATTACAACCATCTAGAAGTATTACACAATAATTTTCTTTCTTAGTTATTTTGTAAAGGCTGCCAAAATTATTTTATAATATAAGGTCTAGTAAATAATTCTTCGCATACATTTCATGTTTTATAGCAAAATAATACTTATTATGTGTAGTTATCTAACTTATTTGAATTCCTTTGTGATTATTATTTTGTAGATATTTTGTTTTTAATATAATAAAAAAAAAAAGTTTATACATGATGAAGATAGTAAAATAGTCATTATTAACTTTGGAATGATGTTTTGAATATAGATATTCAAGGACAATTCGTTTACCTTTTTGAAAATGTTTTGTTTCATATTAAATTGTTTATTTTCTGGTAAGATAAATATTGTTGTTACTAAAAGGATAAATAATGAAACAGTCCACACGACTATCACTTATTATAGTTGTGGATTTTTAGAGCAATAAACTAGATGATATGCTGAACACACAAAGACACACAAACTACAAGATAGTAGTTTAGTAGCGAGAGAAATATAAAGTGACATACTGGCTGAGTGATGAAAAGGTAATAGACAAGTTGCTGACTGGTTGTAAACTGGTCGTAAACTCTTCTGAACGGTATTGCTGTCGCTATATTTATATGAAACGAACTACCCCTTCCTAGTCTGGCCTTGGTCAGGAACAACTAACTTTTAATTCATTTAATGTGTGCTTCTCCGCTCTTCGGATCCTATGAATCTTGAATGATTCGGATCCCATTACAGAAGATTTAAGTGACAAATTTTCTTCAAAACTCAATATAATTTTTATAATTACTAAATGTTTATTTGTAGATATAATAAAAATGACATTTTTGAGGAAACACACACCCACCACTCCCCCAAAACTTCTTTACAAATGAACTTTCTCGGGGGGAAAAAGTAATAAAATTGGTCGGTGTTTTTATGGATAAAAAAAATCGTAGAAAACTAAAATATCTTCAGTAAAAAAACGCGCTTCTGGTGATCAACACCGATTTTCTTCAAATTTAGAATTTTAACAACATAGGTTAAAGCTAGGAGAGATGATGCACATATCAAAGTTGTGCCCTGTATCAAAATATAGGAGCTATCAAAATTAAAGAGGTAATGCTTACAAAATATATGTCAACTAATATTGTCTGCAAAAAAAATGTTTTTTTTTTAAAATAAAGACATTCTCATTTATTCCAGAAACAAAATACAAATACACTACATTTGGCCGTCTCTCCCTCTATGGTAGGATAGATGACGCAATGGTACCTCTCCTCTGTGAAGGTAACATGGCTGATCGACATGAAACTTGGTAAACACCATAGTGACATATCTACGAGTCCAACTTTAACGACAGCTGTAAATCTTCATTTCAATTGCAATTAATATAGTATATAAAAAAATTTACTAAGCGTTATGAAAATTCACGTTATGAAACGCTTCTGAAAAACACACACTGATGCGTATAAATGTTACTCCTGGAACACAGAAGAACACACAAAATAACTGAAGAATTTTGCAATATGTTCGCTTCTGATCTCTTTCTGCTCCTCGACTAACTTCCATGACGCCACGTGGTGGTTAAACAAGAGAAGTAAAGCCTGCATCTTCTTTCCTACCCCCGACATACATCTCTCTTAAATTTACCCTTATTTTTATATCAGTAAGGTAGATTAATTTAATTTGCATTGCAAAGAAAGTGGGTTGTTCGGAAATTCAACTTTACAAAAAGGATTTCTGAGTTTTTCAAAATATTCTTGAAAACTGATCCACCAATCAGCTGGTTATAAACTTTCAAATTTACAAAATTTAAATGAATTCAGGTATTCACTAGATATAGTTGATGCGTATAAATGTTCGTAGAACACCGAAGAACACACAAAGTAACTGAGGAATTACTGCTTCTGACCTCTCTACTCCTGGACTAACTTCCATGACGTCACGTGGTGGTTAAACAAGAGAAGTAAAGCCTGCGTCTTCACGTCATCTCTCCTAGCTTTACCCTATTTAATTTTAATTAATATAATTTGAGATGATAAAATTGTATAATAAACTACAAAAAATAGCACTTGAGAGGAATAGATAATCTCGCTCTTTTTCCAGAAAAAAAAAAACACCTTAAATGAGTTTATCCGGAGAAATGTTTCAAATAAAAGTTTGGTAGCACTTTGTATGTGTAGTTAATATATCTAGTATAAAGAAAATGTTTTGAAGCCGTTTTTAATGAAATCGCAAAAAAAAAAAAAACTGAAAAATTCATTCATTAAAGTGGTACTTCCGGTTGAGGAATTTTGACAGATAAATTCCTGTCGGATTCCATCGTGATACTCACACGGAATGTCAGCTTTAAATTTTCTACTAGATTTTGCGTTTTTTGAACTATGCTGTTTCATATAGAATAAAATAGTGTAGAAAAGTAACTTTGTTGTGGTGGTTGGTTCCGCAGAGCTGGAAAGCATCAGAGACATTTTCCGTGGTAGCCTGCTTCATTTTGTGGTCATCGACCGGTTTCGGGCGTTCGCCCATCTTCAGGATGCGTTCTTCAGACAGTGTGCCAACACAGACTCGTACAGAGACTTAGTTTCACACTAGTACAAAGTATAAAGGAGTGTGAAACTAAGTCTCTGTACGAGTCTGTGTTGGCACACTGTCTGAAGAACGCATCCTGAAGATGGGCGAACGCCCGAAACCGGTCGATGACCACAAAATGAAGCAGGCTACCACGGAAAATGTCTCTGAAAAGTAACTTTATTGAGAGACTGGAATCCCTTAAGATATTAAATATTTAGATATATATATATATATATACAAAAAAATAAAAATGAAATAAAAAAATCAAAAGTGGTCCAGTAACATGCACATACAAAAAAAAAAAAAATTCTAAAACCCACATTTTTGTGGACTCAGAGGTCCCAGTGGAAACTCGAAATCGAAAATTTGACAACATTACAATATTTCCTCCAACAGCAGTTGAAAGGAAATTAAGAAGAACTCTTGCGATGTTCACTTTTTAAAAAAAAAAAACAAAAAATGAGAGAAATAAAAAAAAAATGCAAACGGTATCATCTGTCGACAGTATGACAGTTGCAAGATGCTTAGTATACGTTTTTCACCTACCCGAACTCCCTCCCTCCAAGTACCCCTCTTACCCCTAACCTCCACAACTGAGAGAAAACGTTCGTACGCTTTTGCTTGTGAGAAACGTTCCCTTTTTACCCAAATAGGTGACTCCCAAAAAATATATTCTACGTTAAAACTAGTAGTTTATATAAAATGTTTGATTATTAGAAATTGTGTATTTACTTGTTTTTACTGTTTTTAAAAAATGTATTCTGCGCATGTTCCATCTATCATATGACAGATACCGTTATAATTTTTTTTTTTTTTTATTCAATGAACTTAGGCGGCTTTCCTGGACCATATTTCTCACCTGTTTTTCAATATATTATAATATTTCACGTCGAAAGGTATTTTCACGTCGAAATTCTCGTCTAAACAGACTGGATAATTTTTTTTTTCTAATGTTTTCTCTAAATCTAGGACTCCATTTTTTTAAGAAGCTATTGTAAAAGATGTTGAGTCTAACTTATTTGTGTTTATTATCATAAAGTTGAGATCTTCAAATTTCAAATTTCCTTTAAATCTCATAATAACAAAGAAAAGTAAATGGAAGCACTAATATTTATAATATTGGAGGTCGATCCAGAAAGGGGTTATAAAGAATGAGCGCGACGACACATATCCTTGGTTGGTGTCGCAGCTCTATAATAGGAATGTAAAGGCCTTCTCCCACACATTGTCTCCTAGTTCTTAAACAACCAATAATATCATTTTTTAAATTTAAATAATATATTTTAATTTTTTTTTTATAATCGAATGATTTTTTGATCCAAAATATTTTATTGTCATCTTTAGTGTATAATAAAGAAAAAAATGATTTTTCTCTGAACACCATGTTACTTTCTCATACTGATGTAAGAAAAAGTATTGCGAATTTTTGATATCAAGTTTTCGCAAGCAAATATAAGTTTTAAAACCCCCTGAGACTGAAACAGTGTCTTCTAAAAAATGGTCTTTGTATATGTATGTATGTACGCATAGCGCGTAAAAACTGAAAAAACGCAGAAAGTTCAAACTTTACATTCCGTGGAAATCCGACTGGAATTTTTATCTGTCAAAATTCTTTAACCCAAAGTACTAGTTTACTGAACAGATTTTTCAATTGTTTGCGATTTTTTTGAAAAGGGTTCCAACGATTTTTATTAAACATAGTATATAACTACACAAATATAGCTATAACTTTAATTTGAAACATTTCTCTGGGAAAATTCATTAAGGGGGTGGGGATTTTGGGCGAGGAATGGGATTATGTTTTCCTCTAAATTGCTATTTTAGTGTAATGTTTTTCCCTCTAAACTAGCTACTGCAACTAGTTTTTAGTGGGTTCGAAAGATAAAGTGGGTTCGAAATAATAGATAAAATACTCTAAACTTCAATAAAGAAAACACCAATTTATTGTTATACACAATAAATTACAAAATACAACACTTAATAATAATTACTTCACAGTTTAAACCACAAAAGTTCACTTTGTTCACTTTTTATACACTTTTCACAAAAACTAGTGACTTCGTTTGTAACTAGAAAACTCTCTCAACTCTCTGTGCTCCCACCGGTGGGGAATCTTCTAGAACTTTCTCGATTCCTCTAGAAAGAACTAGAGCGCCGCCAGCGCTTTCAGCGGCCACGAGGAGAACCTTAGGTACCTGCCTTCTCTCCTAGATGGCACTACTGGCTGCGTTACATTAGTTTATTAAATATGTTGCCAAAATTCTGAGTGTGAAGAAAATCGATTGCCCGGAAGTTGTTTTTATTAAAATGTTTTTTCTCTTTTCTACGATTTTCTTTTTTTTTTTGGCATAAAATCACCGACGGATTTGAGGGTGTTGTAATGGCATATCATATGTCAAATTAGTTCCCTGCGCCAAGGTCTTATCTTCAAATGAAGCCAACCAAGGGTTGGTTGGGGATGAAGTATCGTCCTGCTTCCCCTGTCACAGTAAGAAAAAAAGGACAGTGGACCGCCCCATTCTATTACCATCTTCAAGAGCGAAGACACCTTTCTTGCTATCAGCCAATAACGAACATTCAGTCTACGCACCACACACTTGCCTATCTCTCAGTCTGTCTCTCATTTAGTTTTGTTTCCCCGTCTTTTAAGCTCTTATTAAGATTTTATGGAATCCGTGACTTTAGATTTCTGTTTATTTGGAGGTTTGATGAAAGCGCTTCTTCTGGACCACATTGTAATCACTTTCCGGTCTATATGCAGATAACTAACATTTACAAAACATGAGTTTCGACAGCTTTGTGTTTCACACCAGATTTTTTTTTTTTTTTTTAATTTGTTTAAACACTAAAAATCATCAGAGACATTTTCCGTGGTAGCCTGCTTCATTTTGTGGTCATCGACCGGTTTCGGGCGTTCGCCCATCTTCAGGATGCGTTTTTCAGACAACCACCACAACAACTAAAAATCACTAATACTAACATAATAACGCAAAAAAATTGTTTCTGTCTTCAAAGAGAATTTCTTCTCTTTGAATTTCTTTTTTTTTTTCGCAGTGAAAATTCATTCAGGAAAACTTGTTAAGTATGGTAATTAATACGAGAAACCAAATCTGGAATACCAGTATATGTAGTTAAATAAAAAAAAATCATATAATGTATGTTTTTCCCACCTTCAGATTATTTCTGCTGTATTGTAAGATTAACGTTCGAAATGTTGTAGAAATGGCAATGACCTTCTTCTATTTACAAAGTTAAAAAAAAAAAAAAAAAAGTTTTTTTCTTTAATATATATATTTTTTTATAATGTTTATTTTGCATGTTGTGTGTAATATTGATTATAATAAAAAGTATTATAAAGATCGGTGACCTAAAGATCGTGACTTGCGTGTCCTGCTATCCTCTGTTGGATATATAGTGACGTGACGGGTTCTCTCCGTGACTTGCTATAAAGACAGATCTCAAGTTAGGGCGTGTTAAGAACTCTTACTACTATTTTGTTGTTATTGTAGTCTTAAGACTCACACACAGGCTGGTGGGGGTCACTATAAAATATAATGCGGTCGTCTCGGATATCGCTGTTTTATATATATTTATATATTATATTAATTTTCAATCTAATTTTTATAGACTTTTAATATTAAAACTGTATAATGAGATGTTTGTACGGCAATGGCCAAAGGAGTTTTTAAAGAAAATAAATTCTTTGTTGCTCTACGTTTCGGGTACCATTGGTGCCCTTCTTCAGAAGCACTGTAAAAATTTATTGGAGAAAATACATTATTGTACAGTATAGTAGTTATGAAAAAGTGCATAGATTTATAACAAATAAAAGAAAAATTTAAATTAAAGAAGAAATATTAACAGAAGAAATTGTATAACAGAATTTACTGTCACTTCTGTTTTATAATTTTTTCTCTTAATGTTTCTTTAATTTAATTTATTTTTTTTTTTGTTATAAATCTGTGCACTTTTTTTATTAACTACTACATTGTACAAAAATGTATTTTCTCCTATAAATTTTACAAAGCTCCAATGGTATCTGAAATGTAGAGCAACAAAGAATTCTATGATGGAGTTGATGAGGAGAGAAATTGGGATTTATTAATTAGACGAGATATGAAGACACTGTTATAACTATAAGTTTCCACAAACTGCCCTGGACTTGTAATGATATTATAGAATAAAGGGTTAGATTAGAGTTATGACACGATGCGATGTATATTGTTGAATCTGATAGATAGATGTCTAGATCTCTCACTGGCTTATATACAGGTTCTCCCCACTCTAGCCTGCTTAAGTCAGAGAGTACCAGAGAGAGTCTATTTTCTCTCTGTGGGGCTTGTGTTCTCTCTTTTGCCGTTACAAATTCCTTTTTTTTTAAAACTCCTTTGGCCATTGCCGTACAAACATCTCAGTGTAATTTTAAGGCTTGACGATTTTAAATACCATTTTAATACTGTATAGTTTCAGTATTCATTAAAATTGCAAAATAAATTCTGAATTATTGGCCCCACTTTAAAGAGGTTCTTTAACTAGGTCGTCGAGTGCAAATATATCAATAGCCCTTAAAATCTCGTAGGAACAATATAGTGAAAGAGGGAATGATCCTAACGGCCACCATTGTTGCCCCGGTTAACAATAACCGGCCTAACATATATGCTAGTCCAATGCTTACAAGCAGACCACAAAGCAGCCTGAGAAGTGCCACTGAATAGCCTCATTGTCTGGAGCGATTAGGTGCTGCATACTAGATTTTTATGATTATACTTTGCACTTCAGTATAACTGAATTTCTTTGTAATTTTTTTTTATGCGTTAAAAGAAAAAAAAAAAAAATCAGAGTAAAGGTCCATAGTAATCGCCTGACTGGCAAAAAAGTCTCCTTGGTAAGAATTAGGTTAAAGATCTTCCAGGTTTAAAACATAGTGTGTACAGCAATTGATTACTTTTACAGGTAACATTTAGTGGGAAATCACTTGTCCAATAAAAATTCCTTGAAAATATTTTATATATTTTATTATTTTTATTATTTGCTATCGCAGTAACAAAATTTTTTGACAAATTTACTATTGATATATTTCCTTGCCACTTTAAAACTTGTGGTTTTTGGCAAACAGTTTGTTTTCCTTATCTATTTGGCATTCATCCAGATTTCTTTTTTCACTTTTTATTCTTTTAATTTATTGCTTACACATATATTTTGTGTAATGTTTTTTTTTTTTTTTTTATAATAGTGATTGAAATTGTTTAGGTTTCAACAGAAAGTTTCTATTGACAAGATTGATGATTAGATATAACAATATAGGTATTAAAGCGAGATCTCAGATAAAATAAGCAAGTGGAATTTATATAGCTTTCGTTATATTTGATTCCTACTATCATCTTAAAACTCTTGACAGTAATATCTGACATGAATGCAATATAATTACAATAAAATGTGAAAGGAAAATTAAATTATAATTTAAGAGCGTGTACAATGGTATTCTGACTGTTAAACAGACAATGACCAGTCAGGAAAAACAATTTTATTAGCCGAAGGTCATTATGACTTTAATGAACGAGCCAGTTTGGGTTTATCCCCGCCACCACTTAACCCACGCTTTACTTTGAAAACATGACGTTATTGTGTACACTTACTATTGTATGACGCTATTATTATAGGTCATAATTTGGGTTCCCTATTGATCAAAAACTCTATTGAAATTTATGAGTAGTTAGTATAGAGGATCATTTTATGGATATCATTCTATTTAGTCTTATTGATTGATAAAGTTCATTACTTTATATTAACCAAGCGCTTCCAAAAAAAACCGTTTAAAAGTTTTCCTTAATATTCTATCCCAATGATTCTATTATTCGAATTTCTGATAAACGGATTTATTTTTAAATTTAAGTGACGCATCTAGTAATGGCATCTAAATTGCTCCCATATGATATTTTATAAACAAAAAGAAACTTCAATTTCCCGAGAAAAATGCTTGTTTTTTTTTGTTTTTTTTTTTTTTAATAAAATTAATAGGCATTATTTTTTGCAGATTGAATGAAAAAGTTTAGATCTGATTTAAAGTTGAGAAAAAAAACAAAACAGAAAAATTGAAATAATACTGAAAAATTTCCAAAAGTCTCACTTCCGATTGATGGATTTTGACCGAAACTTTCATGCTGAATACGGATATTTAAACGAAATAGCAAGTTTCAGCTTTCTGGCAATTTTTGTTTTTAAGTTACATCTTATTCACAACATATACCCCTTACATTAATCACGTTTGCTAGTATTTATTATCTTCATATTCAAGGGCCATAAAAAAAAAAATCTGGTGTGAAACACTCACACAACTTTCTCTTACTCCAATTATCAAAATTATAATTGACAAATTTTATAGTCTGTGTACCAAATTTATAGAAATTTGTCGAAAACTGAAAAAAACTATTCAGTAAAAAGCGCACTTCCGGTTTACTGATTTTCTTCACACCCGGAATTTTGGCCAACTATTTATTTCTAATTAATTTCATTTGGATGATAGAGTTGTATAATCAAGTATGATACCACTTTAGGGAAGCTGTAACCCTACCCCTCTCCTAAAAGTGCCCTTAAATGAATTTTCCCAGAGAAATGTTTTATATAAAAGTTGTAGATCCTTGAATGTTTAGTTTATATGTGTAGTTTCAAGAAAATCGTCGGAGCCATTTTTGAGAAAATCGCGAAAAAGTGAAAAAATCATATTTAGTAAAGTGTTAAAACAAAAGCACTTCCGGTTTTCCGATTTTTCTCAAACTCGGAATTTCAACAACATATTTAATTCTAATTAACATTATTTAAATGACCGAATTGTGTAATAACCTGAAATAGCACTTTAGAGGGTAACCTAACCCCACCCCTCCCCCAGAAGGGCCCTTAAATCAATTTTCCCAGAGAAATGTTTCAAATAAAAGTTGTAGCTCCTTGTATATGTAGTTGATGTATCAAGTTTAAAGAAAATCCTTGGAGCCATTTTTGAGAAAAACGCAAAAAAGTAAAAAAGTCAACTAGTAAAGTGGTACTTCCGGTTGAGGAATTTTGACAGATAACGCACAGTCAGATCGCATGGTGATACCTAAACGGAATATTAAGTTTCAGTTTTCTACGGTTTTTCGTTTTTGAGCTATGCTGTTCACATACATACATACATACACACACACACACACACACACAGACCATTTGCTAAAAACCACTTTTTTTGACAAAACGGATATTTCCGGTGAAAACACGATATCAAAAATTTGACACGATTACAATACTTCCTCTTACTAGGAGTAAGAGAAAGTAAATGTATTTGTAGTGGAAGAAGGAAATGGAAAAATTAGAAATAATTGGAAATATATTTTATATTTTCAACAAAATCAGTTTTAAAAGGAAATTTGTATGTTGGCGCTGGCAAAGGGTCAAAACTCAGTTACAAGGCACCGTTGCAAGAGAGATCAGAGAACTAGGCCACTCTTTGTCTTTTAACCCCTTCTAAAAATCATACGTATATAAAAGAGCATTTTAACTACCACACCATTGCTTTATTAGTCGTCTTAAAGATTTCAACGAGTATTATCATTCATCTTACAGTCAGTGTACCAAAAAGTGTTGAGTTTAACAATTATAATTTGAATCAATCTTGCTAATAAAGAATAATTAAAGTGCCAAGAGCTTTTTGAGTATTTATAAGCTTATTATTGTGATATTGAAAAGTATTTAAATTCATTTAGAGTTAATATATATTTATTTTAAAATAGTGGTGATTTATTACTTATTTCTTAAATCTCTCTTCTTCAAAACTTAACACACACATAAGCCTTTTCCATAATACCCACATTAAAACACAAACTACACTTTACTAATAACATTACTATATTTGTGCAAAAGCTTCCAATTTTTCGAAAATTGTATATTATCACGAAAAAAAAAACTGAAAAAAAGAAATTTCGTAAAATCGCACTTCCGATTGATGAATTTTGCCCGAAATCTTTGCACTTGATGCGATAGTAGTCAAAAGAGTCACTTCCAAACTTCTCTGTCCAATTTGAGACCTTTGAAAGCTTTGTTTGATGGTCGAGCTTTTGGGTAGAGGTAGAGGGTATCTGCTTCCATCTCTTCAATGAGCATATTGGACCATTGGATTATTCGCTATATCTGAGGTTAATTATTATTTATCGAACATGTTGGTAGGGGCAAAACTCAGTGAAACCTCGTAAGAACTGCATTTAGAATATTGCACGCAGATATAAGTATTATTTAACTCCGCTATAAACAGTGCCGTAACCGCATAATTTGTCATGATATTTAAAGATTTCATCGCAGATTTCTGTTTTTATTTTGTTTTATTTATATGACAAGAAATTTATACTTTTGTAAACAAACCCACGTATTTCTATATTTTGGTTAAAAATAAAAAAAATATATTAAATTAATAAGGATTGCCGGAACTTGAAAAATATTTGGATTAGATTCAAAGTTCATAACCTATATTTGATATGCCTAAAGGAACCGGAAATAGACTATCTAATACGAATTTTATTTTTATTTTTTATTTATTTATTTATGTTTTTTTTTTTTTAAGAAATCACATTGAGGTGATAATATGTGGGTAGATTGCTAGCAGATGGTATTTTTCTTTTTTATAGTGCTTGAAAATAAATTACAATTTATAGTAAACGAATTATCCACTACTATATTTCATATTTATCTTGTTTAATATTTTATTATTATTATTATTATTAATATTATTAGAGGGATTAAAACTTTCCTAATCTTTCTAAAATGAAAAAATTTCCAACTAATTTACATTTCTTTATGGATATATGTATATATTTTTTTAAATAAAAAATGAGAAACGAATAACATTTTTATAATTGAACATTTCTTTGAATATACTAATTTGTTATTTTATTGATCAATAAAGACCCGTTAGCTATATAAATAAAAAAAAGTAATATAGAGATATTCATCGACATATCACTTTATTACATTTTTTTTACTTTCTCTTACTCCTAGTAAGAGGAAGTATTGTAATCGTTGTCAAATTTTCGATATCGAGTTTTTCACCGGAAATATCCGTTTTTGAGGTCCCCTGAGTCCAAAAGTGGTTTTCGCAAATGGTCTCTGTGTGTGTGTGTGTGTGTGTGTGTGTGTGTGTAAGTGAGTGAGTGTGTGTGAACAGCATAGCTCAAAAACGAAAAGTAGAAAGTTGAAACTTGATATTCCATTTAGGTATCACCATGGCATCTGACAGTGGGTCATCTGTCAAAATTTCTCCACCGGAAGTACCACTTTACTTGTTGTTTTTTTTTACTTTTTTGCATTTCTCTCAAAAATGGCACCGACGATTTTCTTCAAACTTGGTATATCAGCTACACATACAAAGAACTACAACTTTTATTTGAAATGTTTCTCTGGGAAAATTCGTTTAAGGGCAGTTATTGGGGAAGGGTGGGGTTAGGTTTTCATCTAAAGTGCTATTTCAGTTAATTAAACAATTCCATCATCTAAATTAATATTAATTAAAATTGAATATGATGTTGAAATTCCGAGTTTCAAAAAAATCGGAAAACCGGAAGTACGTTTACATTACCAAATGATTTTTCTTTTTTTCGCTATTTTCTCAAAAATGACTCCGACGATTTTTTTTTTGAAACTTCATATATAAACTAAACATACAGAGATCTACAACTTTTATTTAAAAAATTTCTCTGGGGAAATTCATTTAAGGGCACTTTTGGAGGAGGGAGTAGGGGTTATGTTTTTCTCTAAAGTTCTATCATAGTTGATTATACAATTCTATCATCCAAACAAAATTAATTAGAAATAAATAGATGGCCAAAATTCCAAGTTTTAAGGAAATTATTAAACCGGAAGTGCGCTTTTACTGAACAGTTTTTTTTTTTTCCAGTTTTCGACGAATTTAATTAAATTTAGTACACAAACTATAAAATTTGTCAATTATAATTTTGAAACGGAGTAAGAGAAAGTTGTGTGAGTGTTTCACACCAGATTTTTTTTTTTTTTCTGTAAAACTTGTTTCCAGGATGGATTTGGATGAGATGGTTGTTTTTTGAAAGTACGTATCGTATTGTTATAATTTTGGTTTTTCAATATACATATATTAAATTTATTTAACCATAGACAGAATTACAAGTTTGAAGAAAATTTAGCCTATTATAAATCTGAAAGTTGCATTAAGACAAAGACTTGTGAAAAAACGGAAGTATTGCGATCGTGTTAATTACGAAATTCAGTTTTCAACGGAAATACATGTTTTGAAGGTACACTTCCTAAGAAAAAAACGTTCTTTAGGTCTGTATGTGCGTATGTATGTATACAAAATATTTTTTAAAAAAAATCGCCTGTTTGCTCAAACTTAGCGATTCCGTTTAAGTACAAAGGTATTGGGTAAAATCCATTAATCGGAAGTACATCTTTACAGAATAGTATTTTCTCGAAAATGACTCGCAACGATTTTTTTTTTTTTTCTAACATTCGTATACTTTAGTCAAAAACATTTTCCCGGGAAAATTGGGGGGGGGGGTGGTTCAGAGGATACAGTACTGGTTCAGCTCTCCTCTAAAGTACCACACATAGTGCGATGTACGGTTCTACCATCTTTATAATATTCTAATTAAAATTAAGACCATTGGTAGAATTACAAATTTCAGGAAAATTGGTTAACCGGAAGTAAGTGCGTGTTAATAAAATAGGTTTTTGATTTTTTTTTTTTTTTAATTTTCTTGTATACAACAAAAAATTTCTTTTGAACTTGCAGTGCTAACTGCACAGATATTAAACCTCGTGCAGTGTTTGACACTTGATATTTTTTTTGTTTTATTATCAACAATAACCTGAATGGTTACATTCATATTATGTAACGTTAAACCTGAAATGGAAGCTAGGTTGTTGGAAGCGTTCAAAAGGCTGGAAACAGGGAAGTTTCATCCCTTCAAGATTATTCAAAGTAATGACAAATTGGAATAAGAAATATAAAAAGATAGGGAATTCCTCTAGGAAATGGACGACCAAGTAGTTATTGCACGAGAAAAAGAGAACCTTGGATTTTAGATCAGAAGCTTTAAAGCTGAATATGAAAGATTGGAACTAGGTATAAACCTTGAAAAAAAATAATAAGGGAATAACTTGCCTTTGGGAGTAACTAGAAAGAAGATTTGGAAGTGGATTGAAAACATAAGGTGAGTAAAAGCTTTTAAAATCCTAAGTGTCCATGATAGGCAGTAAAGAAGGTACAGAAAAAGAAATGCAAACGATAATGAAGCAATTAACGAAAGCTGTTAGGATGCTCTACATCCAATCATTTGAATCGGAATGCTATGCTTAAAAAATTAGAAAAGTATTTTCCATACGGTAATTGAAGGCATTTTATTATACGCGGTGGAAATCTGGATGATGACAAGAAAAACTGGGGAAAAAGATAAAAGTTGTGGAAATAGTCTTTTAGAGAAGGTACCTTAGGAAGACTAGAATGGATAGGTTTACCGACATATGGAGTGATGGGATGAGAAGGGATTGGGGGGGGGAATGGAAACATGTCAGAAGAATTAAAACTGAGGGATGACCTAATCGAGTTAGGGAGTGGACCTCGGAGAGAAAATAGAAGGAGAGGCAGTCCAAGAATACATAGGAGGATCCATATCGAGGAGAAAGTGGCGAGACTACGAAATGATAATCGGAGATAAAGAAAAAAATGGAGAGATGCTCTGGTAATGACGGCAACCCTTGGAGGGGGGAGGGATCCGTAAAAAATGAAAATGAAAAAATTAACAGTAATAGTCTACTCCTAGTTTCTACTTTTTAATATAATAAACCTCATTATCAAAATAAATAGCGTAATTAGGTCGTTGTTAATGAAATAACCAAAATTATGGTTGGCATGGGTGCCAAAGAGAAAAAACTTTTTTAACTTTGGAAAAAATAAACTTTTTCAAAGTTGAGAAAGTTTTTTCTTTAGCCTCTGCCAATCTTCAATTTGCTTAAACCTCATTATGTACTTTACAGTGTTTCTTTAGTTTAACTATATCTTATTAGAATATTAATGCTTGTCTAATTTCTGTTTATATTTAATAGAAATTAATTAATTAATTAATTTATATTTAATAGAAGGAGAGAGAATTAGAGAGAATGGGTTTTAGAGAAATAAACTATATAAGCTGAAACTGTGTAATGAGCACACAGACTGCATATACAAGTATATAGAAGTTAGGTAGCGAGAGATGTATAAAGAGGCAGACCGGCTGAGTGATGAGAGAAGATTGCTGACTGGTTGTAAACTGTTATAAAACTGTTCTCTTGTAGGGCTAGCTCGGCTGTATATATATATATATATAATCTCCCACCTTAGTCTGGCCTAGGTAGCGAATAAATAGGTTGAATCTTCGTATTTTGGTTCAATATGAATCTTTAATGATTGAGATCCCATTACACATCTCTGAATCACTAAAGATTTATAAGAACAAAGAATAAAGAATCAACTTAGTTAATCGCTACCCTAGGCCAGACTAGGGTGGGAGATTCTACTACACATGTACAGCCGAGCTAGCCCTACAAGAGAACAGTTTTAGAACAGTATACGATGAGTTTACAACCAATCAGTAATCTCTCGCTACCTAACATCTATTGTACAGTCCTTGCAGTTTGTGTGTTCTCTCATTATACAGTGTTCAGCATATATTATAGTTTATTTCATCAAAAAACTCATTCTCTTAAATTCTCTCTCCTTCTCACATCCATTATAATAATTAGCATTAAATTAGAAAAAAAAATGCAACATATTATCATTATTAATTGTCTAATTATTTCTAATAATTTCAGTAAATATCCTTTCGGCATTATCAATATATATTATTTAAAAAAAAATAAAATAAAAAAGCTAATAATAAAAAATTCAGAGAAATACTTACATTATTAATAAAGTATATAGTAAAAGTTATATATATTTATTAAAAAGAGAGAAAACAATTTTAATATTACAAATATCTTTTGAAAGCTTTTTTTTTTTTTTATTTCAAGATTCATTTTGTTCTTGTTTTCAATTTGTTTATATCCTTTCATCTTTTCTTTTCATTTTCAATATTACTTTTCATCTGTTTCAATTTCATATAAAGCACTATCATCGATTGGCGTAACAAAAGAAGATGTCCAGCTTATCACGATCTTATCCAACAGTGACATAAAAGAATAATATAAAGAGTTACTTTATTAAATAATAAATTTAAAATGTAAAATAAATTAGATATAATTCTCAGGAAAAATCCCAGTTTTTTTCAATCAAAAATTCTTCACCAAAATCACAAAAACTCCACATTTTATGTTTCTATTTTTACTCTTCATAACGATCTCAAAAATGCATATGTTATTCAGACAGCAAAATATGAAAAATTCTATGGACTCCGTTTTTATTTACTAAAATCCTCTTTAATTCAAAATCTCGCCTCCATAACTATTGCAGATAATCCAAACTCTACCGGAATGTTGCGATTGGGGTGGTAAGGGAGCTTCCTAACTTGATCCATGAATCATTAAAGATTCATAGGATTTGAAGAGCGAAGAAGCAGATATTAAATCAATCAAAAGGTAGTTAATCTCCCTCAGGAGAGAGAGAGAGAATGAATTTTAGGATATGAGATTAGATACAAACTAGATGATATGTTATACACTATTATAATAAATAGAACACATAAACTGCAAGAACTTTACCAGTTAAATAGAAGTTAGGTAGCGATAGAATAATAAAGAGACAGATTGGCTGGGGTTATTAGAAGTAAGCAGATAGGTTACTGACTGGATGTACTGTTGTAAAACTGCCATAAAACTCTCGTGAACTGTGCTGCTATCCCTCTATTTATATGAATCGAACTCTCCCTCCCTAGTCTGGCCTAGGTGGGGAGTAACTAACTTTTGATTCATTTAATGTCTGCTTCTTCGGTCTTTGGATTCTATAAATAATTAATGATTTGGACCCCATTTCAATACCAAACTTGTTACATGTTGTTTGTAGATTGTTAATGGCAAATATTTTTTTATTTCTTTTTATTTTTTAATATGGAGGTTTCCATTGGAGATGCCAATTAGAATGTATGACTGCTATCACTGGTATACATTTAATATACACCAACAATTTCAGTTTAGCAATATTCAATTTTTTTTTTTTTTTTTAAAAAAAAAAACGATTTGTAATTTAATCTAAAAATATTGCCGAAGTTCATCATGAAATGCTTGTTATGCGCCCCAGCAGTGTTCACAATAATTCTACATCGTTACAGAAGTAAATGGGCAACATTTACCCACTACCAAGTTTCTATACCCCTCAACTAATTGCCTCTTTCATCCACCCGAACATTTAATTAATTAATTAGGCATTCCAATACGTGACCTTACTTAAATGCATGGTATTACTAGTACCAGTAGCGTCGTCTCTGGTATCAAGAGTCAAAAGAGGCAATTTATAATTTTATCGTTATACTTACACAGGAAACTAAAAGAAAGTCTAAAATTATTCTTTAATTCAACGCTAAAAATAGCGATTACGATTAAATTACGATTTTCTTTGTAAAATTTTCTTTCCAACCGCAGATAAAATCTACTAAATAAATATTATACTTTTCTATAATTTTATTGAAAAACGTTTTTAAATTTGAAAATTCTCATAATCATGGGCAAAAACAGCGTTTTTTATTTTATTTTTTTATTTTTATTTATTTATTTGTATTTTATATAATTTATTTTTACATTATTAAAATAATTATTTTAATAAGAACGTTATTATCTTTTCAGGTGAGTACCATTTTTCAGGACCCAATAAGATCTATCAGGCTTTACAAGTTTTCTCCTAAAGAAATGATCACTAATTGAGGTAATATTAATAATTGTCTAATATATTGATTTAATCCCTCAATTAAATGAATAGAGAATAATATGTATTTACGAGGTCTGTCTGAAAAGTTCGTGCAATGGGTTTGCGTAGGAATGGGGCAAGTTTCTACTAGGCGAATACCAGGCTTCGCGTGTTTGTTTTTCGAGGAAATCCATTCGGACATCATCCAAATGGAGATTGATAAACAGCTTGAACAACGAATTAATATCAACTGAGCAAGAATTGCCCCAAAATCTTCATGTGTCATACCAGACTTCTGAAGAGTTTGCCCTAAAAGAATGAACTGTATTCAAGTGGGTGGAGCATTTTCGGGAAGATCTTGAAGAACGTACGGACAATTAGAGGTTAGGACGCCTCATCAATTCAAGCGGTGATGAAAACATCGGTCGTGAGCGTATCCTCTTACTCAGTGACAACCGGATTGTGAATCAATTCCTTGATTGGCTAGCGGATAACCATACTTGAAAATGCAGGAACTTAGTTCTGAAAATGTTGAAAAAGGTAGGAAGTTGTTGTGGTGGTTGGTTCCGCAGAGCTGGAAAGTATCAGAGACATATTCCGTGATAACCTGCTTCATTTTGTGATCAACGCCCATCTTCAGGATGCGTTTGTTAGACAGTGTGATAACACAGACTTGTACGGAGCAAATTGTATGTGTAAACTTGAGAGTTTAAACTGAAAGTGAGTGTGTAAACTGAATTTGCTCTGTGCAAGTCTGTGCTATCACATTGTCTGACAAACGCCTCCTGAAAATGGGCGAACGCCCGAAACCGGTCGATGATCACAAAATAAAGTAGGCTATCACGGAAAATTTGTCTCTAATGATAGGAAGTAATTGAAAAGTTGAAATAGCACCGGGATTGTGCTTACTAAGAAAATGGCTGCAAGAAAAGTCAAAGGAAAAGCTGGGGGAAGATATTAGAGCCTTCAAGACGAATCCTCAGTAACTTGACTCATTCAGAATGGTAGAGATCCACAATTAAAATGATAAAGACCCACAATTAGTTTGCAAAAACATCTGCACCTTATTGGTTACGCAACAACTCCTACGTTTCTCTTGCCTGGACAAGACAAGAAATAATATTTTACTAATATTTTTCAATTTTTTTTTTCATGAAAAACTCTTGAGATTCCGGTTAAAACCGCTTCAATGGTCCGCTACAATCCGATGTTTTTTTATTCCATATTGCCCAGTGGAAGGGTAGACTTAGACCTCATGCCTCGCCAGCCAACCGTGTTATCATGGAAGGGAAAATTATGCCCCGTCCACTACCTATACCCAGGTTGGCGTGCTAGATGGTGAAGGAAGGCCCCTATTCTTTCCTAGCATTCAGGGCCACACACGACCCTGAAGAAGTTCCTTGCAATCTGGGCGAAACGTCGGACCAAAATGTTTTTCATTTATTGCAATCTTATATTTTTTATTTAAAATTTTTTTTAACCATATATTGATTTTAGAGTATCTCTGAGAGTAATTTTTATAATAAGCTTTGAAAATAAGCTTATTATACCTCGACTCTAAAGTGAGACCACTTCATAGTAGAGTCCAGGGACCCAATGAAATTGGAAAAAGAATTATTATTAAGAGAAATTAAGACATTTTCATTAAAAAACTTGTTAACAATTATAATTCTTTTTAGAAAAACTAGTTCTCTTGTTATAATTGGTAGAGTTAACAGATAATATTTTATTCGGACTTAATTTTCGAACAAATAGAATTATATTTAGTAGGAAGTAATAAGTGGAGTCTCATTTTATTTGTATACTATATTATATCAATAGTAGTTATTATTAATTACATGGTTATTTATATAGTACTAATACATACACACTATTTTCTGTTGCTTTGTAGCAATGAATGTATGGTACAGGATGTGAAAATAATACCTGTGTGTATGATGTAATGAGACTGTCACTACCTGTTAGTATCTAGTTTGTTAATGCATTACATTATGCTTATAAATATCATACCATAATATAGTCAATTTTAGCTTCACGGTGGTGTTTAAATTTTGAATTAATTTTCGTAATACTGTATAAGCTCTTTTTACATTCACAGAATAATAAAGACTTGCGCTTAAAGTTCATCTATTCTCTAATCATTATTTTAATTTTGTTAAACAGATTTTAGCTAGATAAAATAAAACTGATATAAAACACTCGTACGATTTTTCTTACGGCTCTTTCTCTTACGGCTATTCTCAGAATTATTACTTCATACTGGGCTTTACTTAAATGTTAATGCAACTAACTACCACTGCAGAGGGACACGCAGGGGTGCCTCCAAGCTATAAGATTTATAAAAGGAATTAAGCAGGGAGTTTCGGAGTATCTCCTGTCCCCTTGGTAGGACCTTGATGGGGGTAGTGACTGGACACACTTGGGTGTCTAGTCACTTGTTTAACATAGGGAAGACGTCTTGTCCCATTTGCCAGAATTGCGACGACGGAGTCAGGGAAACGGTGTATCACTATCTATGTCAGTGTCCCCCCCATTTCGCTGGTACTAGGTTTCGCGTATTTGGGAGGGCACCACTCTCGCAGGATTGCCTGGGCGAATTGGAGTTCAAGGATATCTTGGGTATTGTAGATTGACCGGTAAGCTACCGGGGGAGATTATTTAAGGGGAAGATATGGGGGGAGCATCGAGGGGGATAAAAGCCGTATAGGCTTAGGTCCCACGCCATCAGTCGCCCGGTATAATAATAATAACTGCCACTGCTGCAATTGATCTACATGTCTCTCTACCTCAGGCTCTCTGAGAGGGCAATCTAAGGAGCATATCTGGGCATTGGAAGGAAAAGTTGAAGAGAATAAGGGCTAGTCCAGCCTCCTGCTTAAAAAGGGTTCAAAGCTCACTCTACCTCATTCAAATGTCATTTAATCAACCACTAGGTATCTGATGTATCCAAATGTACTTATGCCCATCAAATGGCTTTGCCATCAAACTCAATTGTATCTAAAGACAAACACTAAAACCCAGTTACTACCACCAACAACTCAGCGAGCATTGTTCTTACACCGTCACTCTGCCAGTCCAGTCTGTCACTCTTTTCTCACGCTACCATACTCCCTTTCTAATATATTACAGTGTAAACACCTTGCAGTGTTTATTATTCTCACCAGTATTCAGTAAGTCTAACTTGGCTCAACCTAAGTTTTTCATCCCAACAACCGCTAAAACATCAATTACATTGCACATTATTTTGGAATGGCACTTTACGAGGCTGGTCTAAAAATCAACTCTATCCAGAACAACCTTTAAAATTAGTTTCATGGAACAATGTTTTCAAAAAAAAAAAAATTACCGGCCAACGACATGTAGAAAGTAAATATAGTTTTTGTTGGAGAAGATCTTGGAAACAGATAACGTCTAAATCGAGAAAAATTGTTAATAATATACATTCTGAAAGATGCTACTGATTTTCTATTGTCAATTAAACAAGAATAAAACTTAACTAATTTTCCATTAATGTTTGCGTAATTCAGTAAACAATGGTTACAATAGTAAATTAATAAATTAGATTGTAACAGATTTTGTAATCAAGGTAAAATACGGGATGAAATAGGTATTAGAATGAGATCTATTATTTTATTTAGGAGTTAAACAATGTAATGTAAAATGTCAAGGTAATTAGGCACACTTTAATGTTTCTTTAAACACTATGTAATTGTATACATAAATGTTAGTATAGTTAGTTACATTTTGTGAGTGTGTGTATTGAGGTTTGTCATTGTACATGTTATAGACTAATTATAAATTACTGTGACATTATTTTAAAGAATATTAGTTATATTCTTATTATCTTATTTTATATCTCTTAATTATTAAATGTTTAACTGCACAACAAAATACGTCTATTTAATTCAATACGACAATTAATACTGCAGCATGATATAATGTTGTATTCACTTTATGAATTCATTCTTAAATTTAGCTTTATTTCTATCAGTTTTTCGTACATAATTATATGTAGTACATACATCTGTTTTACTTATTGTACTATTTTGTGCAGTTGTAAATGTTCAATAAAATTTATAAAAAAAAAAATTATGCTATAATCAATATTATGTTAACAAAAATGTCATAATAGAAATAATGCACAACACAAAGCAGGAATAAAATTCTGTATTCGTATACATTCTTCTTACTTAGAAAAATCTGGTGTGAAACACTCACACAACTTTCTCTTACTCCAGTACTCAAAATTATAATTGACAAATTTTATAGTTAGTGTACCAAATTTAATGAAATTCGTCGAAAAGTGAAAACACTGTCCAGTAAAACTGTCCGGTTTACTAATTTCCTTGAAACTCGGAATTTGGGTCATATATTAATTTCTAGTTATTTCAATTTGGATGACAGAATTGTATAATCAACTGTGATAGCATTTTAAAGAAAAACATAACCCCCCTCCCCCAAAAGTCCCCTTAAATGAATTTATCAGGGGAAAAGTTTCAAATAAAAGTTGTAGCTCTTTATATGTATAGTTAACAACGCTGGTTGAAAGAAACCGTGGAGCATTTTTTCGAGAAAATTACCAGAAAATCTGAAAAGTATATGACCGCTTTTAAAAACGCACGTCCGGTATCTATTTTTTTTCAACTCGGAATGTCCAACAAACATATTTAATTCTAATTTAACATTATTTAGATGACAGGAATTAGTCTAATATACTGAAACAGCAGTTAAGATGAAAACCTAACCACACCCCTCCCCCAGAAGTGGCCTTAAATGAATTTTCCTGGAGAAATGTTTCAAATAAAAGTTGTAGCTCTTTGTATGTGTAGTTGATATAGCAAGTTTAAAGAAAATCTTCGGAGCCATTTTTGAGAAAATTGCAAAAACATAAAAAAAACAACTAGTAAAGTGGTACTTCCGGTTGAGGAATATTGACACATAACGCACCGTCAGATCCCATGGTGATACCTAAACGTAATATCAAGTTTGAACTTTCTACGATGTTTCGTTAGGACTCAGGGGACCTAAAAACGGATATTTCCGGTGAAAACTCGATATCGAAAATTTGACACGATTACAATACTTCCTCTTACTAGGGAGTAAGAGAAAGTAATAATTTTTTTTGGGAGGCACCTATTTGTTAAAAAGCAAACGAACTTTTTCTCAAAGTAGGGTGGGGGAGGGAGGGGTTAAAAAGTATTCTACGCATGTTGCAACTGTCATATGACAGATACTATATTCTACGCATGCCGCTGCTATCATACTATGACAGACCGTTTGAATTTTATTTATTTTTTTATTCAAAGCGGCAAAGAAACCAACTTCGTGTTAAAGAAGGTACACGTTGCTTTAATCGGTTAGTTAATAAAACCCAATCCTGCGCCTGCACCAATTAAAAGAAAATCTAGCGTGAAATATTCACATGTTATTTTATAATAATTGTGGGCGTGGTAATTTAATTAACAAAAATGTACATTTTTAATCAAAATGCTGGTGTCTTTCAAATCTAACATTAAATCTGTATTGTTCCATTTATTCCTTAATACTATTACTTTCTGTTACTCCTTAGTAAGATGAAGTATTGTAATCGTGTCAAATTTTTGAAACCCACTTTTCACCGGAAATATCCGTTTTGAGGTCCCCTGAGTCCAAAAAAGTGGTTTCTAAAAAAGGGCATGTATGTGTGTGGGTGTGGGTGTGTGTGTGTGTGTATGTGTATGTGAACAGCGTAGCTCAAAAACGAAAAACCATAGACAGTTGAAACTTGATATTCCGTTTAAGTATCACCATAGGATCCGATAGTACGTTATCTGTCAAAATTCCTCAACCGGAAGTACCAATTTACTAGTTTTTTTTTTTTTTACTTTTTCGCGATTTTCTCAAATATGGCTCCGACGATTATCTTGAAACTTTCTAGGTCAACTACACATATAAAGAGCTACAATTTTTATTTGAAACATTTCTTTGGAAAAATTCATTTAAGGGTACTTTTGGGGGGAGGGGTGGGGTTACGGTTTCCTCTAAAGTGCTATTTCAGTTTATTAGACAATTCTGTCATCTAAATAATCTTAATTAGAATTAAATATGTTGTTGAAATTCCGAGTTTGAAAAACATCTGATGACCGCGCGGAATGCGTTTGACTGTATCACTTTACTAAATGATTTTTTTTTTTTTTTTTTTTACTTTTTCGCGATTTTCTCAAAAGTGGCTCCGACGATTTTCTTGAAACTTCTTATATAAACTGCACATATAAAGATGTACAACTTTTATTTGAAACATTTCTCTGGGAAAATTCATTTAGAGCACTTTTAGAGGAGGGAAAGGGGTTATGTTGTTCTCTAAAGTGCTACCATAGTTTGATTATACAATTCCGTCATCCAAACAAAATTAATTAGAAATAAATAGATGGTCATAATTCCGAGTGTCAAGAAAATTATTAAACCGGAAGTGCGCTTTTACTGAACAGTTTTTTCTGTTTTGCAAATTTCATTAAATTTGGTACACTAACTATAAAATTTATCAAATATAATTTTGAGAACTGTGGAGTAAGAGAAAGTTGTGTGAGTGTTTCACACCAGATTTTGTTTTTTTTTGGGGGGAGGCGCATCAACTTCTGAGGTCATTAATTAGCACCTTTCAGTTGGTTTTCAGTCTCGAGTCGATCCGCACGAGCCGGGCCTTACGACTATTGTATTCATTTATATAATCACAGCTATATAAAGAGCATTTAAAACATATAAGTGCCTTCTTATTATAAAGCAAAGTTCTTCCTTTTTCAAATAAGCAGTCACCATGTTTGATGTCTTTTCAAGCGGAATTACATTTCAATGTGTCTCCTCTTCTTGCTATTTATTAGTTTTCAGAAGTGGCTGTAATTTTCAGAAAGTTCGTTTTGCTTCTATTTACTAAAAAGAATTTATTCACTTTTATATAGCACAAAAAAGATTATTATACTTTACAATGTTTTAATGCGCATTAACATTTAAAGTTGTATTTATTTTGTGCATTTTAAATTCCAAAGTTAAACTGTTAAATGTAACAGTTAAGATTTTCATTAAGAAATGTTCTCAGTGTTTATTATCTATCAATTTTATTTCCATTGTTATACCATAGGCAAAATTATTTTATTTATTTTTTTTTTTTTTAATATCAGAAAAATGATCAGTTTATTAAGTGATGTCTGTATTGTAATCGTGTTAAATTTTCGATATCGAGTTTTCACCGGAAATACACGATCTGTGGTCTCCTGAGTCCAAAAAGAGGGGTTTTTACGTGTGTATGTGACTATGTGAAAATAAAAAAAGTGTAGAAAGATCGAACTTGATATTCGATTTAGGTATCACCATGGGATCCGTCGGTAAAGTTGTCTGTCAAAATTTCTCAATCGGAAGTACCATTTAACTGAATGTTTTTTTTGTTTTTTTTACTTTCTCTTACTCCTAAGTAAGAGGAAGTATTGTAATCGTGTCAAATTTTCGATATCGAGTTTTCACCGGAAATATCCGTTTTGAGGTCCCCTGCGTCCAAAAAAGTGGTTTTTAGCAAATGGTCTGTGTGTGTGTGTGTGTGTGTATGTGTATGTAATGTATGTATATGAATGAATGAATATGCTTTATTTACATAAAAAAAACTACAAATTAAATTACAAAATAAACTTTTTGAAATTGATTAAACTCAAAATTAACTTTCTCATAATAAATAAAGCAATATGACAATGGTTGAAAACAACCGTCTGCCAGGAATTTGACCTTTCTTTATTAAAAAAATAAACATATTTATTTTGTTTGATTATATACAAACCAGTACAACACATATACCTACATACAAACACACGCACCAACATACACTCAAAAATTGAACTGCTCTACCAACCAATTTCTATAATCTAACGCATTTTTTGTATACATATATATACTACTAAGTTGATCAGATTTTAAAAGTTTTATTAATTCTTCTTTTGTTATTACAGACTTTCCAAAAAAGGTTTTTCTGATAAAACCTAGCGTTGGGCAGGCAGTCATAAAATGTACAGTATCCTCGAATTCTTTCTTATTACAGAGTGAACATAGGTAGACTCTATCTGATAATCAAGGTTTATAACTTAGGTTTAGGAGTTCTCCTTTGACTTTAAATACTGTTCTAATAAAATCTATTTTTTTATTATTAATATAGTGATTATTTTCTACAGGTAGGAGTTCTTTGTATAATTTATGGTATTGCGATTGTTGAGCTTTTGTAATAAATTCCTGATGAAAAGATTTGTTCATTATTTCAACAATATCATCTATTTGTTTTTTCCATCTAGTTGTAGAAATAAAAGGATTGTCTAAGTTACATTTATATTTATTTGCTAAATTTAGCCACTCACCAAACCATGACACTTTCTCCCTAATAATTAATTTAGCCACAATTTTGGGGAATCTTCTATCATCATAATCACATATTTTTAATATATACTTAACATGTAGCTGAAAGACTTTGTAAAAGAGCAAATCTTTTCCAGTTTCCAAGTATAAAACATAGTTAGGAGTGACACTTGGGATCCTGAGTATTTTCTTTAAAAAGAACCTTTGAATTTTTTCTAACTGTTCGTACATATTATATCCCCATATCTGACAACCATAGCACGTAGATGCCAAAACTATTGAATCGAAAATTTGCAGTTTTCTTGAAAATGGTATATAATCATTCATAAAAATACCAGACCAAATACAATTAATCGCTTTTTTTGCCGCCTTATATTTTTCATTTAAGTAGTTTGTATATCTCAGTTGTGGCGTTAGTGTTATCCCCAAATACTTATAGTTATTTACAATTTCTATAGGTTCTCCTTTAAAGTACCACCTCTCCATTCTTTTTAATTTTCCTGTATTCTTTTTAAACACCATCATTTTAGATTTTTTCATACTTACTGTTAAATTCCATAAATCCGAATACATTTCTAGCTTTTTTATCATTTCTTTCATAATAAACGGGTGATCAGCAATTAACACTACATCATCCGCGAACAGAAGGGTGCCAATTTTAATATTTCCAACTTTTAAGCCACCACCAACGTATTCAGCTAAATCGTTTATATAAACAGAAAATAATAAGGGGCTCAGGAGGCAACCTTGTTTTACGCCGACGTTTGTGTTAAATGAGTCAGATACTCCGTTTTTCAGCCAAACTACTGCATTTGTTTGTTCATATAATACTTTTATTGCATTTACGAATTTCGCGGATACACCCAGATTAAACAGTTTTATGAAAAGTGAATAGCGATCTACCGAATCAAATGCAGCTCTGAAGTCTATAAAAAAACAATAGACTCTTTTATTTTTATCTTGAATGTAATATTGAATGATATTTGTTAAAGTAAACAAATTGTCCATTGTTGAGTATCGCCTCCTAAAACCGCACTGCCTTTCGTACAACCGGCCGCCATTCTCTAGCCATTCCGTCAATCTATTTGTCAGTATCCCGGTATACAACTTCATTAATGTATCTATAAATGATATACCTCTGTAATTAGTAATCAAATCCCGATCTCCTTTTTTATGTAATGGAAAGACTATAGATGTTTTACAATTTTCCGGTAAATTTCCGTTCTCTTTAAGATTATTAAAAGCTTCTACTATTAATTTCAAAAATGAATCGGGTGCATTTTTGTAATATTCATACGTGATTCTGTCAGGCCCCGGGGCTTTATTGTTTTTAGCTTTATGTAACACTTGTTTTAATTCAGGTAATTCAATTGGAGAGTCTAAGTATTCATCTTCATATCGTGGTTCTACAAATAGAATTCGTTCACATACAATTGGTGGATTAAAGAGCGACCGGAAATATTCAACCCATTCTGTTGGTTTAATTTGTGGGGCATACTGAAAATTGCACTTTTTAAATTTTTTAACCATTTTCCAAAATGATTTAGTATCATTTACTTCTGTAAAATTTTTACTAATTTTAATATAATAATCTTGGCGTGCTTTTTGTATATAACTTTTGTATTTTTTATTGGTTTCTCTGTATTGGTTTTTTACTAAGTCACTATTACACCTCCTAAACAGATTTAAAAGTGCAAATGTCTTATTTCTTAATTTCTGACAGTTATAATTAAACCACGGTTTTTTATTTTTCAAACTATATTTATTAAAGACAGCGTTATTTCTTTTTGTTTCTGCACAAAACTTTACCGCACTTCTAATAAAATCTAAATCTACTATTCTATTTTGTATGTTGCTTGAATCCCTTAAATATGAATTTAATTTATTCTGAAAAGTTAATCTGTCATTTTTTGACCAATTAAAAGCAGGAATTAAGGGTAGTACTTTTTCCTCTAACTGTCTTTCTTTTATGTAAATTGTCAAAGAAATTGGCATATGGTCTGAAAAGTTCTCCGCGAGCACCTCAAAACTATCTACAATACTCAGAATCCCAAGATCAACTACAGCATAGTCAATAACAGAATTACCTCTGCTACCCAAAAAAGTAAATTCTCCACCCATGTCACCCTTCACTCTTCCATTTAACACAATAAGATTGTTATCCGCCCATAATTTTAACAACTTAGTGCCTTTGCCATCTTTATTTTTATCCTTTGAATTTCTACCTAATACAACATTATCAACCAATTTATCAGTTTCATCTAAAGTACCTTGATTATTTCCAATTCTCCCATTCCAATCCCCAATCAAAATAAATGATAAATCATTATTATTATTTAGAAAGTTCTCTAATTCATCATACTCTTCTTCCCAATTAGAACAATTTACATATACTGGCATTAAGTATACAATTCCATCACTAGTAGTTATTTTAATTGATACCCAGTTTTGTAATAACACTATTTGTAAATTTTCATTTCTTTTTTTTACACCTATTACTTTACCCCCAGAAGCCCTACCAAAAGAAGATGTTCTTACTGCGGGGCACCAGAATAAATTATAATCAAGAAAACTATCCTTATATAAAGCAAAATCTTTCTCTTCAATAAATGTTTCTAATAAAATGATAATATCATATTTACACACAAAATTAATAAAAAAATTTTCCTTTACCTTATTTTTAAGCCCCGCTACATTATATGACAAAATATTACATAACTTACAATCCAGATTTTCTTCACCAGTTGAGTATGCCTGACAGACTAATTCTTCTCATTTCCTTTCACTTAGTTGCTGTTGTAACCATGTCTCGTCCTCTTCGCAAATAGCTTTTAGTGACCCTGTATCATCACAGATGAATCTCTTCCCCTCAATTAACATACTATCGGTCAAGATACGCACCTTCAAGTTTGGATTTTTCTGCAGGAGTTCTTTTCTAAGCTGAAATAAATTTTTCCTCTTCATTCTTGTTTGCCAGGCCAAGTCTCTGTCTATGTAGTACCCCGTACCCTTTAACTTCCCTGATTTTTTTAATATTTCCATTACCGTTTTCTTACTATCGCACTCCACTTTAATTGCAGGGTACTTCTTGCCCACAGCATACACATCTTGAATACAATTAGTCACATCTTTATCCAACACCTCTTTGCAAAATTTTTCAATTGTACTCTTTTCAGCGCCTTTTTCTACTGTTAAACCTTTAAATATTAAATTATTTCTCTTGGTAAAATTTTCCAACATTTCAAGTTTATCATCCCTCTTCTTCATTTCCACTTTTAATAATACAACTTCGTCTTTTAAGTTTATATTTTCTTTTTTTATTTCACATAACTCCTTTTTTACAACTTCAATATCTTTTTTACTAGCAAGATTCTTCGAGTCAATTAGATTGCTCATTTCAATTAGAAGTTCTTTAAGAGACATTGTTCCAACTTGCTCATCCATCTCCTTTCCAAAAATTTTAGCTTTTCCTTTCTTAGATCTTTCAACTTCAGAATAATCTGGTGAAGAGCGAGATCGTTTAGCTTTCCTCTTGGCAGAACTCACTGGTGTTTTATTTTCGATTTCTTCAAAAGAATCCTTTAAAGATTTAGACATAAGAACTTTTGGGGTTTTTATTTAAAATTTAATTAAGTTAATTAATTTACTTTGATTAATGTATAGTGGAAAATTATTTATAAAAGGGGTCCAAGAGTTATAAACAGAGAGTTATAAAGAAATAATCAGTTTAAAAACATCACCTGTGCTATCAATGTTCCACACCTCCAGCCCACCCCACTTAGTAACACACTGCTAGAAATAATAACCAAGTGTATGAATTGCTCAAACCAATAGTTATTATTTTAATTTTTTTCAATAATCAAACAACTACTCTATAGATTCGTTTGATTTTTCACACAATTAATGTTCATAACTTTCACTAAAACTTTGCAAATTTTCATTCAAAAAACTCAATATTAACCACTTGAAAAATCACAAAATACGTGGAGCAGATGTGAACACGACCAAGTACGAGGTCAAACTCTCGTATGTATGTATGTATGTGAACAGCATAGTTCAGAAACGAAAAATCGTAGAAAGTTCAAACTTGAAATTCCGTTTAGGTATCACCATGGAATCTGACAGTACGTTATCTGTCAATATTCCTCAACCGGAAGTACCACTTTACTAGTGGGATTTTTTACTTTTTTGCGATTTTCTCAAAAATGGCTCCGACGATTTTCTTTAAACTTGTAATATCAACCACATATTCAACGAGCTACAACTTTTATTTGAAACATTTATCCGGGAAAATGCAATGAAGGGCACTTTTGGGGGAGGGGTGGGGTTAGGTTTCCATGTAAAGTGTTATTTCAGTTTATTAGACAGTTCTGTCATCTAAATAATGTTAATTAGAATTAAATATGTTGTAGAAATTCCGAGTTTGAAAAAAATTGGATAACCGGAAGTGCGTTTACTTTACCACTTTATTAAATGATTTATTCTCTTTTTCGCAATTTTCACAAAAATGGCTTCGACGATTTTTTTGAAACTTCATATATAAATTAAACATGCAAAGATTTACATCTTTTATTTAAAAGATTTCTTTGGGAAAATTCTTTTAAGGGCACTTTTAGGGGAGGGGCGGAGTTATGTTTTTCCCTAAAGTGCTATCATAGTTGATTATACAATTCTATCATCCAAACAAAATTAATTAGAAATAAATAGATGGCTGAAATTCAGTTTCAAGAAAATTAGTAAACCGGAAGGGCGCTTTTACTGAACAGTTTTTTCAGTTTTCAACGAATTTGATTCAAATTTGGTACACAAACTATGAAATTTGTCAGTTATAATTTTGAGAACTGGAGTAAGAGAAAGTTGTGTGAGTGTTTCACACCAGATTTTTTTATTTGTTTGCAATTTTTTCAAAAATGTTTCCAACAATTTCTTTAAACTTCCTATACAACAACTACCTACACATACAAAGAGCTATTACTTTTATTTGTAATATTTCTCAGGGAAAATTTATTTAAAGGCATTTTTTTGGGGCTGGGGTGGCGTTAGGTTTTCCTCTAAAGTGCTATTTCATTATGTTAATAATTCTGTTATAATGTTATTGGTTAATATTGTGAGTATGAATTTTGTAGCGTGGCATAAGCGTTGGTGAAAGGGCTTGTGTGTGAATATTTTAAGATATTATGAAGAAGTCACCACAGTTTTAAAATAAATATATTCTCTCTCTAAATGAATTTAAATACTTCACAATAATAAGCTTATAAATATAAGCTTATTAATATTATAACCTTATAAATATACAGAAACTCTTCTAATTAAATATTTAGTTAGATTGATTTAAACGCAAAATGTTCATGTAACACTAATTGGCTTGATGTTCTCTCTCAGGAATGAAAAGTGGTTGAATTCTGAAATTAGACTGATGAAACAAAGCTTCATTTCATCGTTTAAAATCTGCCCATTATATTTGATTTCTAGAAGGGGTTAAAAGACAATAGTGGCTGAGTTCTCCGACCTCTCTTGTAACGGTGTTTTCTACCTGGATTTTGACCTTTTGCCAATGAACTTACAAATATTTGCATCATCACTATCATCTAAATAACATTAAATAGAATTAAATATGTTGCCAAAAGTTACGTATTTTAAAGAAAATTAGTAAAAACCGCAAGTGGGTTTTTATTGTACAAGTTTTTTTTTTTCAGTTTTCGCGATTTTCTCTATAGAAAAACCGACAAATTTCATTAAAAAGTTGGTTTTCTAAATTTAAAATTTGTTAAATTACAATTTTGTAAACTATCGTGAGGGAAAGTTGTGTGAGTGTTTCACACGATTTTTTTTTTTTTGTTTTCATTGCAATCATTGAAAATTTTTCACAATCGCGATCGCAATATTCTTCTTACTAGGAGTAAGAGAAAGTAAAAAAAAAATTATTAATTAAAATGTATTAATTGGAGTAAGAGAAAGTTATTGTGTTTGTTTGTGTGTGTGTGTGTGTGTGTGTGTGTTTCACACAAGGTTTTATAATTTTGTTGTATACTCACAAAAACCACTACTAATCTTGTTCAATATATAACTACGTCTATTTATTGTTTCTCAACTTAATTATTTGCTTTTGTATTGTCTTTATTCAGCCATTTGTTTTGATGTTCATATTATTTTTATTGTTGTCAGTAAATTTCTTCTAAGAAATGATAATTTGATATGACCACAATAGGTGTATATGGCAAATAAAGGACGTTGTACTACCTTACCACCTTGAAGCACCACGTACCCCTCTTATCCATTTCATATACAGATACACGTTCAGACGGGAGAGAGAGATACAGCGAGAAATTGGAGAATGAGCGAGTGTCAAGGTTCTCATTAGGCCAGGGTCTTTATTA